>JAPYZJ010001850.1:0-49729 GCA_030522765.1 Ophioninae sp. B BG-2022a
TTTTGGTCTCTTGCACTCGGCGATATCAGGAATTCCTCTGTAATTAAATTGATGTAACGATTTTCCGTGCATTCGACGATACCGCGACGACCTTTCGCTTCAAAGTGTCCACTTCCCGCGAGCTCTTTCGTCCCTTTTACGTTTCAGGAGTTTTCAATGGGAAAACAAAATTAATCATAATAATCGATTATTCAGTATCGATCGACCGATACGAGATGGGCAAAAATCTGCAAATCGAGTCCAAGGAAAATCCACAAGAATCCAAACGAAGAGAGATACCCGGAAAATGATAGAGAAACGGAAGGGCCCTTGAAAAAATACTGTAAACAAAATATTCCTCTGGATTCCAAGCGACAGAGTGAAGAAAGCCCAGGTTTTTCCCGCACGGACGACCTTTCGCCAAACTCGTGAAAGTAAAATCTGTGCCGGTATTTTATCTGCTCCCTTCGCTTCCCCCCTCTGTGCTCCGGGGATCCGAGCAATAATGCCGGTTATTGGGAGCACGGCGATTTGTTCGGACTAGCGTAAGTTGCTAATTAGCGTGCCGTATGGACGCACAATTTGCGGTGATATTGGCACGGCACGCCGTTAAATCGAGGTCGCGTATCGTCCGATCGTGGCTAAGCCCTTCGAAGGGCTTCGAGGCTTTATATCCGTCCATGTGCCCGTAATCACCTCTGGCTTTTCCTCGCAACGACCGCGCCCAGCTTTCGCCCTTTTACACCAAATACCTCCTCGTTTATACAAGTCAAATCAAATTTCAATATTCTTTTTTATCCCAAACATTGATTTTTTAAAGAATATCAACGATTATTGCCAATCGTTATTATCACTGTGTTATCATTATTTAAAACGTATCTGCTAACGAGTAAACCGTTTGTTTCGCTCTCTGTTGCAGGTGTAGAGTGAAATTTGAGACTGGGCGACTCCGCGACGGAGTTAAGAACGAGGTGAATGAGAGGAGGACATGAACTACTCGCAAGGTAAGGATCGCACGATGTATCATTATCGTTACTACTGTAGTATTGATCTTGTCTTTCAAAGATTATTATCACTGGTACGAACTCAGCTATTTATATACATAAAAAACGATACAACAAATGTTGCTGAGAAATAAATGAAAACTAAGAAAGTCCGTGGAAGAAAGTACGCGATGGAAGGAGGTTACGAGTGCGCTCGGCTAGGTACAATGAAATTTCAGTCTATTCTCGTACAAATATATGCGTATTTAACACAGACTGTTTGGAAGGAGCGCGCATCGAGACTCGCACGGTCTTGGAGGGAGCGGGAGCGGGCGGGGGCACCGTAATCGCCTGTCGAACACGATGTACTTCGTCTGAGCTCCCGTATTCTCCGGCTCCTTTCGTACGTCCTTATCCCCCCCGCAGCCATCGGTGTACGTACATACGTACTCCGCCTCGTTCTAAATCCGCAACGCCACGATCGCACAACTACCGAAACAGTTTGGAAATTCACTGAACTAATCAAATACCGCTAAAACCGCTAAACAAGTTACGTTGGCAATCTACGTGGCCCGAATGGCAATAGTCTGGTGCGTGGGTGTCTTCCCTTCCATCTCCGTCTCGCTTCAACCCTTCCCGGGCACTCGCCATCCCTCTTTCTCCCTCTTTGCAAAGCCTCTCCTCGGGTACACCAGCTTTCGCCCTTTTCACTCTTCCTCTTTCTTCCTCTTGAATAAACTATACCGCGACACCGTCCTACCATTTCTAGTTTCCTCCTTACTTTTCTGCATCGTCCTCCGGATAACACGAAAACGCTCCTTCCCGTGCAGAAGCTCGCGTTTCTCTTGACGAAAATCAGTTTACGATATTTTGTTATTCGGGGGATGAGGACCAAGCCTGGAAGACGATACCTCGGAGACGATGAGGACAATCTTTCGAGAGGAGTGTGCGCGTGTGTATTATCGCATACAAAAAAGTATTACGAACACTTTTTGGCACGAAGGTTCTCATTATACGATAATTATAAAAAAATAAATAATTTTGCGATCTTTTAATCGTAACGCTTCGTCCCTGTGAAAATATTCGTCACAATTGCACGCGCGTTAAATGGTTTCACGGTCGTGAATGTTTTATCGGATACCTTGAGTCTCCGAGAGTACGTTATCGTTCCAGCCACCCTCGTTTGCATTCCCCTCTCCTCCCACTTTTTCTCCTCGCCGAGTTTCTCACCCTCGATGCGTTCCCGTGACTTTTTGCACACCGAAAATCTCATACGAGGCGCTGAAACGTGAATGGGTAATTTTTGGAGATGCCCGCGACGCATCGGCTCGGCGCTCTCGAGAATTACGAGGATCCGGAACAACCCTCTCGCGCGCCGAATCTGGCTCCATCTCGCGACGGGCGAGGACGAAGGACGAGGGAAACGAGACGAGAGGGCTGGCAGGGTGTTAATACACTTTCGGATTAATTTGAGTAATTTCGAATGTCGTTTCGCGGAAATTATACAAGCGTATATGTATAGCGTGAGTAAGGGCCGAGTGCGAGAGGGCCCTTGCTCGTTACATTATTATTGAGCAATCTCGACCCTCGGCACTTCTTTTTTAAACTGCTTTTTCTTGCTGCGTCGTGCAAAAAAAAATGATCCCCGTGCTTTTTTACGGAATATATCGCGACCGGTGATTCTCGAAGGGAAAGGTCAGAATGGCAAATTGTAAACGCGTCGAGACCATTTTTTTCCGTCGCTAAAATTGATTGGGCAAACTCTCGAGGAAGCAGAATTCTTTGCCCATTTTTCGAGTTTCATCGTCCACGAATTCTCGTATCGAAAATTCGTATTTTGTTCTCGTGAAAAGTTGAGCCTGCTGTTTTTTCTCCCTCCTTTACAGGGTACATTCATCTGTGCTTGGCTAACTAAGGAAAATGGTAACATTTATTCGCAGCCTTATTCCCGTTGTTATATAACTCTGTCTTTCGACTAATTGCCTCGCTCGCGTTGCTTTTCTTGGTTCGTTGTTCGCGATGGTGGCCATTCTTTTATTCTTCTCCCTCTGTCTCTCTCTCTCTCTTCCCTTTTGCCCCAGTAGCTCGTCCCATTTCGCGTTAGATTCAACGCGAGGAGCTTTCCTCTCTGAGTCCTGAGAGGCCAGAGGGGAGGGCCAAAGGGAGAGATAGCGAAACGCTCTTTTACCCACCTGAGCGTCTTGCTACGCATTGAAATGCTAATATAACCGTACCATTAGGGAAGTCTACGGCTCGAAATACCGTGTATCCACGAAAAAAAAGCAACCGAGAGGGAGAGAGCAATTCTTTTGCAACTCTGGAACAAAACTGCCCTGCATTCTTTCCCGCATCGCGTACCGAACGATTTCTTACGTTATATTTGATCTGTCAAAAAAATTGCAATAATATCGAAATTATGGGGTGCAAGGAACACGACGCAAACCAGAGACGATAACAGCGCTCCCAATCGATCTACATTTACAAAGAAAATCTCAAGATTTGTACTTTCGAATAAAAACGTTGCGGTGAAATTGGACAAATAGTCTCGGAGATAACGATTCTCAAACTTGACCTATTTTTTCCAGTATCTACTCGGGTGTGGTCCCTCAAACGAGAAACAAACACGAGTCGATATTTTACGGGCTATAAAATAAAAAAACGTGTGCACAACCAGGAGCAAATTTTATCCCGGTCGCTTATCCCCACCGAGAACGGGGGTGAATTGTGTTACGAGACGCAAAAAAAAAGGAAAACAAAAAACAGAACATAATTTCATGTTTCTCGTCGAGGTGGGTGAGGGCGTCGAGAGATTAATAGAATTATCGGAGATATTTTACGTGGCTCGAAAAATTGGCAACAAAATTGTCCATTATGCCGTTCGTTTGTTCCCGAGAGGTTTGATGGCGAGCGGCTCGAACATGGATAATTTTTTACCTCTTTTATGCTCTCCTCTTGAGCTCTCGTAAATGGGCGAGGGCTCAAAGCGAGAATCGAGAAATAAGGGAAATTCCGTTTGGAAAAATGTCGTCCTCTCGTATTTGCGGGAGATGAGAGGGAGGGTAGGTACACGGAGGAGGTGCATCGAGGACGAAACAGCAGCGAGGGTAATGAATTTAGCATTAAAAAAAGGAAAGGATGGTGAACTAAAAAAAAAGAACAAAAAGGATTACCGAGCAAAAAGCAGGGTGTAGAGTCACAAATAGTCTCCTCCGTTCCTCTTCGGCCCGCGTCCCAACTTTGAACGCATGGCCGACCGAGCGAGAGCACGTTGATGCTGGGACCTCTTTCAACGGGACCTCCTTCCCTCCCTCGATCTCCCAGATCCGACCCACCCTCGTTCTCCTAACCAAATTATCTTTGGTTCTCCCGATGAGTCAAAGGGGTGAATTTTTTCGATTTTACTTTTCATCCCCTTCCACTCGTCGCGAGAAATCCCGCTTTTCTCGTAACCTCCGCGATAATTATTCGGGCAGGGCCCTTCCGTATGGGAAGCTCAATCGAACGAACGCGGAAAGTCAAAGCCCGAGGGTTAAATTATTCTGTCATTTTTTTTATTTTCCCGTTTCGTTTTTTGTCTTTCTCGAGTAGCCAATGCCACCGCAGCTAACTGCAGGCGAGAGAGTATCCCGTTGCGTCCCCAGAGTCCCCTTCATTCCCCGATGTTCGAGGCTGGTTTTTTGACCGATGTACAGAGCCAATAAATTGTCAAGCTCTCTCGTGCTGCGCGAAGACCCCCAGGTAAAGGAAACGTCGCTCCGGGACGTGGCAAATTATCGGGGGATGGGCTAAATTACTAACGAGTGCAACGGGACGAAATCGGATTGATCGTTCCGAGGGCTCAATTCGTTGAATAACAATTTTTCGTATATTCATTTGAAAAAGGAAACACTACCGCTGCAAAGCCTTTCGCAAATATTAATAAACGGAATTATATTGTTGTCGATCAGTTCGAGTCAGCAACAAAATGTATAATCGAGCACGAAGCATTTTTCACTCAAGTGTCTCTCGGAGGGTCTTTCAAAGTTTCTTTGAATGGGTTCGAAGCTCGAAGCTTCGTCAGCCGAGTTATTCTGGAAATTTGATTTTTGCGGATTAAAGCGTGCAGGGCAGAGAAAAAGATGTCGTAAAGCGGAGATTCCTGGCAAATCCAGTAGTGATTCGGCGCGAGGGGGCAGAGGGGGCAGAGGGGGCAGAGGGGGCAGAGGGGGCAGAGGGGGCAAGAGAATAAACGGCGGGAGGGGCGATACACTATATTGTAAATACCTCGTAATCTGGCGAGCCGGGGCGCCACTCCCTGCTTCATTACCGTCGTCGGTGCCATTGTTCCCCCGGTATAATTGAATTCCCAAGACAGTTGGATATCCCCGCTCTCTGTCTCTTCTTCTCGTCTCACACCCTCCATCAACCCCCTCGTTCTTGAATCCCTCGTAGTCTTGGTCTGGTGAACCCGGATGTCTCCTCTAAAATACTCTGGTTTGGTCTTCCATTCTATTCCCATCTTCTCTCATTCCCTCGCCTCCTCGTGGCAAAGACGGACTCGAGGAAACCTCGTGGCTCCAAGAGGGATCGAGGAGCTCCCGGATTCGTCTCGTTCACAGGTGAAGAACGACGATATTAAGACCCGTCAGGGACAACGATACACCCGAGCAATGGGGGGATCAAACGTCGTCGAGATATCTTCTCGACCCCATTGACAATTCGACCGAGCTCTATCGGAAAGCTCCGAATTTGCCTCTGTGTCTTTGTAGCAATGAATGCTACAACTGGCTATTGCCAAGAGAATTGGGGTTGGGGGGCTGTGCAAAAACACTTTGCGAATGACCTCGAAGGATGTTCCGGGTCATGGCTATTCGGCTATCCACTTTACGGACTCGAAGGGTCATTTTGTCAGAGGCCTGGAGGACCAAAGTCACCGTGACGATTCACACTTTCGTGCTAAATAGAAATAAAGTCCCCCCGTCAGTCCCCATTACCAAAGTCTTTGAAAATCCAGCGGGAAATATCGCATGTACCGTGACCAGAGCTCCAATGACGATCCCGCAATAGCCAACTACGATAGACCAGTGCTTGAAATCTAAGCAACTTCCTAGATTCGATTACTCGCCTCCGACATCGGGATCATTAAAGTTGCAACGGACGGTGTGGAATATCGCTGGTATTCCCTTCTCGCCGTTAGCCACGGTAAACACTTCCTGTGCAACGCGGGCTGTAACTCTATCCCCCCGATCCCTCTCGGAGCCTCCGAGGTCAGACCGTCCGAGTCTGATTACCCTATCGCCCGGTTGTTAATCGGTGATTAGTATCAATCGACTCGGATGGTACAAAGGGCCGTATTATCCGTCAACGAACGGCCAATACGGTTATCCATGAGCTTTCAGGAGTCAGACTCCCGCTCGGTTCTTGGCCGGATTCAAGAGCGGAGAGCTCACGATGGGGCTCGCCCGTTCAATGAAAACCAATCACGAAATTGTTCCCGCATTATACGCCGGACGAAGCACTCTCGTATCGGAGATTGCGACGGTTGCTCGTCATCTCTAGCCTCGCTGTCAAGAATGAGAAAGGGGCTTTCGATTGTTATTCCAAGTGTCGATCGCTCGATCCGAACATCCAGCAGCGTGGCTCGCTACAATTTTCAGGTACGACTGCAGGTTACGACAATTGCGGAAAAACCATCTCCGCTGAGTCACGGACAACGGCTATCGTTCGGCGATCGGAAACGCATCAGTCATTCCAGTACGATCAAGACCCAAATTCGGTCCAACAAATTCGTAGCTCTGGCGTGACCAATCGTCGGACCGCTGTAAACCAGACCCAAACCCAAAATAGGTTCACGCGTCATCCGTCTAGACCTGGCTGATCCATCAAGATTTGGCTATCCGTTATGAGCCCGATCGATGTTACCAACCGGGAACGCACGATCGCCCATTGGATTGGCAAAGTTCAGAAACGCTGGAGGATCAATGGGATCGTTAGGAAAATGAACCAATTTATCGTAGGCTACGTTCCAGCCTACGATAAATTGGTAAAGAAAACCAGCTCAGGGTGATTGCCGGTCCGACCGCATTGCGTCTAGAGCATTATCAGTTGTAAATTCCTTTTGTGGGTAGCGAAGTTACCTACCTGCGACCACGGGACGGGGGTTGCTCGAGTGCGAGGGAGAAGAAAAGCGAGCGAGCGAGAGAGAGAGAGAGAGAGAGGGACGTAGGGAGACACGGCAGCAGGTAGTGTCGTTAAGATAGCCAACGTTTTAGGTTCGCCTGTAGTGCTCTTAATGAAATTTAAACGGTCGAGACACGAGCACAAAGAATGGCAAAAGGAGAAGTGCGCCTTGGCTTGGAGATTGTACCGGGTTATACGAGGTTGCCCTTATCGAGCGCGTGTCGCGCAACCCTCGCGTCCCCCCTCCTTCCGCCCTCTCGCTCCCTCTCTCTCTCCGTCTTTCACGCCAAGAACGGGTGACTAATCTAACCTCTCCACCTCCTCTTTCATTACCCGCTCCCGACTCTCGCCTCCGTCGGGAAACTCACCTACGTCACCCTGCCGTCTCCCTTGAGGGTCTTAAGGACGCGGACCGCTCTAACGACCTCAAAAGTGTCTCGGGCACTTCTTTTCCCAGGAATAATGCAACCAAATACATTCTTCACGCGACGACGATGGATAATGTCAGCAACCTATCAGTGGGAGTCGGCTGGCTGATGTAGAACCAGTCGCCGATGATCAACGTGTCATTGGCCGTTGTAGGATTAGTGGTCGATCGTTCGCCTCATCCTTGGAAACTTGATCACTCAAGAAACGGTAGTTAACGTCGATACGACCGAAGAACGGAATTTCGAGCAGTCGTGAGAAAATCCCTTGAAAATTGGAGAGAGACATTTTCCGAGGTGAGCAGCGGACTCGCCGGCAGTATTGCGGGACTCGGTTAACGTTCTATGAAGCGTTAGCCACCACGGAAATCGTTTTTATCTTCCTTCTGCCTCGCGCCCGTGGTCTTCCGGTGTCCCCGGAGAAAGGTCCTGTGAAGGGTCGAGTAAAGTAGTGGACACAACAGAGGTGAGAAACGTCACGGACCAACACCCTTCTCACTTAACCCCGCGACCTCGCCGCCTCGTGTAGCCGTTCGTGCCTCCAGGTCCTAACCTATCCTTTCGTTGCGCCCCCGGCGAGTCGAGACTCTCGGAAATCCACACTTTCTCACCCTCCCGCCTCCAAGATTCTATCCGACGTGAACGTATGACTTGGTGATTTTTAATTGAGGTTACCGCAACATCGTGGACTTATCCGTGAGCGACGGGTGGCGATTAACGAAACGTCCAATGTTGGATCACACGCTTGATTTATAAGGCTCGTTTTAATCGCCTCGGGATACTTACTTTTATACGTGATTACAGCATTATGAAATTCTCTACCGTCGTCCTCATCACCCTTCCTCTCGATATTAAAAAGTCTTATAAATAGTAGGTCGTTAAAAAATATAATAAAATTAGACTCAAATGATATTGAAAAATAGGATACAAAATGTCATCATGACTGGGGTGAGAGTGAAATCGAGCGTTGCCGAAGCAAGTAAATTTCTTCGTAAATAAAAATTCTTCAACGCGATTAACTCGAGCGATCAAGGCTCGTTCGAGTGCGTCCAAGGTCGCAGTATCGAGTCTCCCGATAGCAATGAGCGAGCGTGAACAATGGCACGTATGATTTTGAAAGCGAATCAATTCGGTTAACTTGGTTGAAGTTAAACACAATTGGTAAAGAGCGATTGCGTTGCGGGGTAGTTTTTGCCCCGACGACTCAGCGTCAATAAATTATGTATTAGTTTCCATTGTTAATGCTCGTACATAATACGGGCTGTCCCGTTAACCCGTTCCCCACTACACGCTTAATTGATTCGTGCCTGCGAGAGCAATCTATTATTGTCACTGGGGTGCTTATTGTAAATTGCGACGAATGCGAAACGCATCTCGTTGCACTTGCTCGTTAGTACGGCCACGCGGGCCGGGGGGGATCGGGGACCCGTATGCCGCCAAGAGGGCGGGGGTGAAGTGTCCAGAATGGCCAGAGGGGTGGCGGGATCGACCGAGGTGTATACCAGAGGGGCCGAGGGGGTGATTTGAAAAAGAGAGTGTGGCCCGCAAACGGCGAGGGAAGGGAGGAAGCCGGAGACAAAAAATAATAGAGAAAGAGAGAGAGAGAGAGAGAGAGAGAGAGAGAGAGGGATGCGATCGGAGTATCGGGGAGGCTGCAACGTCAGAGGGAAATAAAGAGAGGGAGTAAATTCCGTGGTACGTTTGATTTGTGTACGATTCAATACGAAACACACTCGGCGCCTGCAAATCGCTGTGGCGCGATTTAATTGCACGAACGCATCGAAAAGTCCGAAATGTTTCATCGAACGGGGAGGACAGGATGGGGGTTGAACGCACACGCGTGGCCAACAAAGTCCAATAGTATAGACCGGAGAATGAACGGGATCGTGATGATGATGTCGATGATGGTGATGATGTTGATGATGGTGATGATGGTGATGATGATGATGGCGATGATGATGCTGATGGCAATGACAATGCTGCAGCATCGATGACCAACCGAGAACGTAAATGCGCGAGCAGTTGATCAATTTGGAACGCGTTCACGTATGGTTATGCGTGGGTCTGCACCAATATTTGTAGCAGTCTCCAATATCGAGCGAAAGTTATAAATGCCGCGGTGCAGGAAATTTGTTGAACGATACAATGGTTTTTTTTGTGTGTTTTTGCTTGTTTTGAGGAGGGATCCGTGGATTTGTATTGAATTTGGTCTTAATGGGCATCAGCATCAGCTTGGAAAAAGGCAGGTTTCTCGACTTGTTTTTTTGTCAAGTTATTCTAACGAGAGCATTGCGACGACGAGGTTGGTGCCTACGTACGATTCATACGCAGTTTTGGGAAGCGCGAGTATTTTTGTTTTATCATTCGATAGTAAATGTACGAATATAAAAATAAAATTTAATAACAACGCAATGAAAAATATGCACCTTCGCTCAAGTCTCCATCGTTCGTGCACTCTTACACTTTAATGCAAAAGAAAAATAAACATAAAAATTGGAAGAAGGAAGAAGAGATCCTTTCCTCGGAGGATAACGCGTCAGGACGCTGCCAGTGAATGCTCTTTATCGCAAGAATCATTTGTTACGCCTTTAAAAATGGTAATATCGCGATCCCATGCGAGAAGCGGGAAAAAAGAGGAGAAGAGGACGAGACGCGTCCTCTCGTCGAGGCGGACGCGTCTTTGAGAGCGAAGCGAGCAACGATTTATCAGCGGATGGTACAGCTACGCCGTTCCACGTAGTGACAAGGCGAGTCTTTTCGGGCTCGTAGGTACCTCGCTACATTCGTCGCATCCTCTTCATCCCTCTAGACTGCGTCCCTGCACAGAACCGAACAATCGCCGCGAAATTCCTCTCGCATGCTTCTTACTACCAGAAATTCATTAATTAAACTGACCTGGCATTTATATTATTCCCTCTACCCGTTTTCGCGTGTTTTTTTAATTAATTAATTGCCTGAAATATTAATCAATTTACTAATTTTACTGTTTCAAACAATTTTAAGAATCCGAATAGTTATTTGATGTTTCAATCAACTTCTTAATTGGAGAATTCATTAATCGAATACTTTGTCTTCAATTGTTTAATCAATTTGTGAATTACTCAATGTATTTAGAAACTCGCCGAAGATGATAAAATATTCTAGAGGTTTCCAAATCTCCTGTAATTTGAACGACATATTTGAGAGAGGAGTCTGGAGGGAGAAAAAGGGAGAGAGTGAGTGGAAGGAGGCGGACGGAAAGAGATACGGCCCGTGATTAATGGTTCCGTTTCGTCACGACCGCCGAGGAAAAATTTGCGGAATGTCGCAAGTCTTGGACGGCGAGTAAAAGATAATAATCGGCATGCGCGAAACTCTTGCCCATACTAATCGGATGTCTCATTTTAGTCCGGAGAATAGTTTAATCGCGATAGAAGGTGCCGAAGCGATAGCTAATCCGAAGCCGACTCCAAAACGGAAACGGCTCTGGCAATGGAACGTCTCCGGATGAGATCATTCATCAATTGCCACGTGTCGTATTCACCGATGAATCATTCTCTCGCGAAAACACGCTAATATATTCGACGATAGGTTGTGGCCCGTTTCGAGTCCAGGACCACCTCGCACCGCCACTTTTTTTAATCGTTTCTCCTTCTCGGAATAATTTTATGTTCTGAAGCAGCCATAAAAAAAAACCTAAGGTAACTGATATACGACTTGGCGTCCCGCTGAGTGATTTTTTTCGCCTTTTTTCGACCTAGAAAAATCGTAGCTCCGGTCGAGCGGAAATCGAATGCCTCTCGTGGAATCTTTTGCATTGTCAATTTTAATTGATTTTTTTTTCGATGCTCCCGTCGATTGAAAGGCGAATGGACAACTGAAAACAGCGATGATAAATATTCGGGTGAATAGTTCGAGTATGGAGTTATTTGGATTAGATAAATTCGTTCGACGATGAAATAAGTGCTGAATAGGAATTTAATGGAATCTGGGACCGCTTGTCCTAAACTGATGCGTGGAAAATTGGATATCGCTCTCAAGCACCAAAATAATAAACAAGATATTCAATACTTCATTTTCCACTTGATAAATCTTGAATTTCATTTATATACGCGTTACACATAAATTGATTCGTGCAACGCATTTATCTTGCACACGTAGCGTAAGTTTCTCGCTGATTCCGTTTATTTTTCAAATTTTCATTATCGATAGGGAAAAAAAGTACTACGCCGAGAGAAAGACCGTAAATACCTACGTTCGCCGAAGAAGCACGAAAGTGTACGACGTCTCCCCGGGGAAAAGTCGTATCTCCTCTGAGCAATCTCGCGGCATGAGGTATGCAAAATGATCGAGCCAACGGTAAGGTACCCACGGAGAGAATAAGCGATCGTTAATATCGAGATCACGGTATCCCCCGACTGGTCCTCCCGCCGGGATGCCTTCGGTGTCCTCTTCCTTTTTATTATTTTTCTTTCGTACTCGCGCTGCTTTTCATCGGGAAGAATTTTGATGTAATTTCGATATCCCTCGTCGGTGCTAACTAATCTCGTTGATGATAGCCTCCGCTGGAGGAACGGTCAATTCGAGGGACCTCGTACGTCAGCGAGAGCGAGAGAGATTTGCCGAGCCACCGAAAGATCCATTAATTATAAAAAGGCTCGATCCAAGTTTCGAGTTGATACTTCGCCGGGATGACTATGAATATTTTTCTAAATAATGATCCCTGGCGCTGCGAAACGATATTTCATGTTCTCCGTCGCTTCGGCCTTCGCCGTATCGAAATCCATACTTTGCTTCCTAAAAATCCATACCGACAACCCGTGGACTAATGATAATTTTTGTTTTCCTTCGATACAGATTTTTGTATGAAATGTACCTATCGCGCTTTCGAGGGCTCAATCGTGTCGGTGAAAGTGATAAAATTATGCACGATTTCAACGGTCAGCTTCCAATTAGTCTCGTATTCTCAAGGACGCGAAAGAAGGAGGGAGGAAAAAAGGTAGGTGTAGAGTGGAATCGACGCCTCGGGGGTGCCGAGTGGCCGTTCGATACGATAAAAATTCAAGGGATATTACGCGAAGCCTATTACCGGTGCGGAAGGACGGGGATTGCGGGCCGGAGGACCAGCTATCCAGAAGGGACGTTTCGAGACACCAGGGGTTTCGGGGTTGAGAGCATTGCGAGATCGTATTAGAGGTCTCCATCCGCGATCTTATCCGCTTAACAGATTCAGCGATATTATTGAATTAGCACGGACGAACGAGACTCGGGTACTTCTCGTTCGAGGGAATAGCCAGGGAACCCCCGAACGCGCGAATTCCGAACCAAAGGGTGTCGAGGGAATACGAGGTAAGGGAGGCAGGGCTGATCGCTCGATCCGAGCTTTCGAAGCGATGGATTTTTACGACTCGGGACTGGCTGTCGGATTACATAGCTACCGGAAACTATCTTCTATTCGATTCGACGAAAAATGGAAAATGTCTTTCCCAGCCTGTAACAAAGGCACGATGATTAAGTAGATAGCGGTTAGCCTCCAATTACACGAGTAAAGCTAACGATCGCATCAGCATACGATTATCTCTCGAGATACCGACAGGCGGAGCCTTCAATGGAAGCTCAAAGTACACGGATGCCCGGTTAGATTATCGGTGAAAATTTGACCGCTACCATCGGCGGATCCAGCCACGAGGATCCAACTTTTCGACCGGCCAGAGGATGCAGAGTCGGGGCAGGGTTAATCGGGGACTGCAAACTCTAATTCGAGACTGGCCATCGTTATCGTATAGCTGTGAGCGAGTGCGCCAGGATCTCGCATAATCCAAAACTTTGTTCGATCCTGCATGTTGAAAATCGACCATCGGCGCCAAGTTTGCTCTTCCGCTGTTATATACGTTCGGACAAAGGCGAGCGGAGGTCGCGTTGATCAACGAGAGGCTCTTCCGGCTCTTCGCACGCCGGAAGTTTAGGATATCCGAGGTTTCAGGAAAAAGGGCATCGCGAAGTCGTGCTTTGCAGAAATGAAAAAAAAAAAAAAAAAAAAAAACGGTGGGCGAGGGGGTCCGTCGAGCAACCAGGAGGCAGAGAGTTGTTCCTTCGATCAATCAGAAGCCATAGAAATCCGTTTGGAGTACTCGAGCAAAGTAGGTATCTTCTCCAGCGAAGTAAATAAAGCGAGAGAGATATCGCTCGGCGAGTCGGAAGAAGAGACTCCGGGGCAGAAGGGACGTATCCTGAAAGGTTTAGGTGAGCCGGGAAAGGGAGGAAAGACGACAGGCGTCCCAGTGACCGGGAAATCCCTCGGGTGATGGTCAGCCGAAGACCGCGGGATACCGTCACGTTCCGCAAAGAGATCCTCCGAGCCACGTCACTCAATAATGTTCCTGCAACCGGCTTCGTGCGCACCGACACCGGTAGACTCGAGGTCGAAACGAGGCATCCGTGAGAGCTTTCCCGTGGGGACGACGTCAATGGCTCGAAGAAGGGGGATAACGCGGACACGGGTCAAGCGTTTGAGGCTCCTGGATTAGTTTCGGTTCGGAGTGCGACGGAAGGTCGGATCGAGAACCTCCGCGACGAACCGGGACACCGTCCTGCTCGATTTACCCTTTAACCGACCTTCCACCTGATTCGATGGAAACACTGGAAGGAGCTGGGGCTCCGGATGGAGGAACTACGGCACGAATGACCTTGACGGTTCGTTCGAGAGGTTACCGTTAACGACGAGCGAACCGAATGAAATTTCGCGATACCGTTGAGTCAACATTGCTGGAATCGAATCGAAAGAGGGTGACGGAAAATCGATCGGATCTCGAGAGCGAATACTTTCTTCCTCGCCATCTCGCCGCCCGTCGACCTTCCGATCCCCCTTCGTGGCAATTCCAGGACGTTTCCTCGAGTACGAATGCCCCGAGGATCCTCACGAGACAATTCGGCCTAGAACCCTTCGGAGCTTAGCAACGTCGAGTCGTACGACGATGAATCTGTACGGCTAATAATTACCCATCTCCTCGAATCTCTGCACGTAGACTCGGTGCGTCGTCTCCCTACCTCTATTTCACGCCCGAACGGCACTTCGATTTCGAGAGATACGGACGTAAGAGGTTTCTCCCTTCGCCCGTCCGCTCCTCGACGATTCTTTCGCCTCTGGGCTTCCCCGTACTGCGCCAGCCACCGTCTATCCGCACTGCAATATCTCGGAGAACAAAAAACTTGTCGAGAAACAAAAACTCTTTAATCCCGAAGGACGTTCCCCGAAGTCGCGGGGAATAACGTCCAAGGATGGTTAGCCGGTGACCTTGAAATTTAATCAACTCAAAGGGCTCTCCCGGAAGAGATTGACCCTTGATCTTTCCGGATAAAACAATATCGACAAATTTACGTACGCGAATAATTTCCGAAAGAGTGATATTCAAGATGATCTCGAACGATAAAGCCCAATAAATATTTCTCAGGGGAATTCCACCTTCCGGAGTAACCTTTTAATATCGGAGAAGAAACCTTCGTCAAAGCTCGTGCGATTGAAGGTCCTCGATTATAATTCTTATCAGCAGCTTCGGTTGGGGGAGGACTCGGATTCTTCGTGGATACGAGTGGGGCTGCTGATTTTTCCGTGGTCTCAGCACGCCGGCACAGTCGTACGGATAATCGGCCAATTTCACGCTCGATTCTTCGGGCCTCTTTCTTCGCCAGCGGGAGCCCACGGCCCTCCAGCCCTCGAGCCCTTCGGCTAACCTTCCGTCCTTTCTCCCTCCCTCATCGCCTCTCCATCTAATTACATTTTTGTTTGGGCCTCCCTGCGTCGAATACAAAGATTCCGCGGAGTACTCGGAAGGGTATACGGAAAGGGCAAAGGGCTCGAGTGTGGATAAGAGAGGCAACGATGAAGGAGGAAAGGTCCTCAACCGAGGCTAGTTGCGATATCGTCCCTCCCAAGGAATCCCGTACTCATGAATACACTAATGGCGTACGAATCCGCATCGTTGTCGTTTCTGCGTCCAAAAGGACTCGACGCTTGGCCCTTCCAACGACCCAAGTATTTTACTTTACTCGTTTTGTTCGTGGGAAAAAAAACATCGATGCGAAAACGCAAATAGAGAATAATCGACGTTGCGGGACGTGAAGAAGCGACGATACACATACGTGGGAGGCAAGATGGCCGACCCTCGGTGAGCCAATAAGGGCGCCGGGCGCTCGAAAAAAGTGGCTGTTTTACGCGTGCGTGCTGCCTGGAATCGGTAAAGACCGAACCACGCTGGCCATAACCGGCCCTCGAAATCGCGAATCGATAATACCGCGCGTTAACCGAAGAACGAGACTGACTGGTGAACGCTGCGAAAAAAGCCAGCGTTCGCGTTTCCTTCGGAATTGACTCGGTGGAAGTGAAAAATGGTAGGAAGCAATTGGGTATATGGTGACTTGACGGTGAAAATTCTAGGGGGTAACCGCCGGAAAACTATGGTTTTCCAAACATTCATTTTGAACGGATAATTGAGAAAATTGAAATATCATTTGTACGCGTTGGTTGGTTGGAAGTGTTGATTTTCATCTTTCACGGGAGGATTTGGAGGAAAGAAACGTGCCCGAGAAATGTTTGGAATTGAAAAGCAAAGTTTATGCGAACTCTGGACAGTTTGTGAAAATGCAAAACGAGAGAGTAAACAAGTCGGTAGCAAAGATACAGGAATGTTTGCCTAATTTTGAAATTCGTGGAGAGGTGGAAATGTCGAGTGAGAGAGAGAGAGAGAGAGAGAGAGAGAGAGAGAGAGAGAGAGAGAGAGGGAAGAATATCTATATCTAGGAGGACATTGGAGTGGAAGGTCGTGAAATAAGATGCTTTCGGGCCTGCCGGGATTGCCTATCAGAATCCGGCGTCTAACTTGGAATTAAGTAATCGCTGTTTGCATATTAATTGTTCATTAGAAACGACGCGGGAGTTTGGGAGTTGGTGAAAGCTTCGGAGGCTGAACACAGGGTACCATTGTTTCTCTCTCCTTGCGGGTTCTTTCTTCGTTTGGCTGGACAGCGTCGATGAAGATGAAGGAAAATACCGGCCCCATTATTATTATTATTATTATTATGCAGCACGCGAGCGCTGAACGAAAGGTCACCCATCTGTCCATTCGCGCCAGTCACGGTACCGAGTGGGACGCCATTTTTGTAGGCTGGAGATTGAATATACCAAAAATTGATAGAGCAAAGATAGTAGCGATGATGTTTTTTTTCCTCGGCCCGTTAAGCCCCGACGTGTCCCCGGAGGGTGCCATGTATGTAGATTTTTTTAATCATTCCCTTCCCTCGAAATAATTTGCTGGAGCGAAAGAGCCGAATTGCGGTTTTAAGAGTGAATTCAGGGGGGCTGAAAAAAGGCACCCTCCCGTGGCCTTAATTCGGATTGAAATTTCGGTTCCGTCGTACGAACACCTTATGGCGCTTGCGAGGTGGCTCGTATGCTAATTTTTTTTACGGACGAGCCCCGGGAAAGATCCGGAACGACCGAGGGGCTGAAAGTAACGGTTTGTATCGGGCTAGAGGGGTTATCGTTTGCACACGAGTGAATGCTAATTATTATGATTTTTTTATGATGCATGCAAGGCTTTTATAGATAAGAGAGTAATTGATACAATTAGCATTGCGGTAAGTTCAAGGTGAGGTAACATTGGGGCTTCCGGAATGAGAACGTGATGATCTCTTTTGCAAAGCGACTCGTAAAATTCGAACGGGACACTGAGCGATGGAAGGAGCGCGAAGAAGGAAGGGATGGGAAGAGGAAGAGAGGATAAAAGTGACACTCGTGCAAAGTACCAAAGTCACGGGCAACCGAAAATATTCTCACTTATACGCGGTCTCGAAAATTCCGAATGAATCGTAAAATTCACTAGACCGACTAAATAATAAGTTTCTCATTGGAAAACTTTATTAGTATCCTCGTCTGAGATTCGCCGCCAGCGGCATTATTCCCCCGTTACTTTTCTCTTTATGGCCGTACGGCGAATAAAATTCTTTTCTGGCACCACTTCGGAACATTGTCGGACAATAAAGCGTGCGATGAGGAGATTGAGAATGGGATCGAGCGACTCGCTCGAGAGGGTGGAAAAAAACGGGAGAAAAAAATCCGTACGATTGCGCGTCTCGTCGATTCTTGGAGTTTCCAGCCAATAAAAATATCATTTGTTCCAAGTTTGATACAATCGTGGTGAGACGTGCCAAATCATCCCGATTTCTGCCATTTTCTGGCTCGCCAGCCGAGCAAAAAAGAGTTCGACGTTCCTCACTCGATAAAGCAGATTCCTCTTATTTAGTAACTTTCGTACTCTCGCGAATCCCATTTTCGAATCCATCGCTCGGAGAGAGCCATAAAGATGGGACAAATGTGAAGAACTTCGGGGAGACGAGTCGAAACTTTTCTCCAAACTCGAGCCCGATTCTCCGATCGAGCGACTCGTTGATTGCACTTTTGCCGAAACTGAGAAAAATCTGGGTCGATAAAGCAGATATTAAACCCCATCCGTAATAGTACGAGGGATCGAGGGGAAACCGCGCGCGCACGCGAGAAAAAGAGAGAGAGAGAGAGAGAGAGAGAGAGAGAGAGAGAGCGAGAAAGCTGCGTCGATAAGTCAGATCTCTCGGAGCGTTTGAAGAATGTTGAACGGTCGATTGGGTGGTCATCGGAGCAAGTCGGAGCCCCTTCGAATGACGTATAACTCGGAATAATCGTGCTCATCGTCCTTCGGTCGGTGTGCCCCAATTTATCCATTTGTCGTTGTCATCCGCGCGAAGATCGTCACCTCCGAATGAACAATGTATACCCGAAGTGCCAAAGCCACGGTATACACATTGAATATGAGGCTGGGTGGCTCAGTGAGCCGTGGCTAAATGCCGGAATGGCAAGGTGAGAGTGCAAAGGGACCGCACACCAAGTTCCTCTCGTACTCCCGAACGTCACACGGGGAGATGGAAACTAAATTAATATCACGACGTGAGAAAGTTCAGCCGGCTTCACGGACGGTTGATCTCTCGCTATTTCGTCTTTCGCTTGTAACCTTGGTTATCGGAGAACTTGCGCTTCCTCGGCATCGCGTCCCGAGCTTCCTCCCGGATCTGTCCTCGCCGCTCCCTCGCCGGCTCTCTTCCCCTCCCTCTCCCTCGCTCTCACTCTCTCTGTCTCTCTCTCTCTCTCTCTCTCTCCGAAGAACAGTCCGTTTACTCATCGCTGACAATCCCGCCCGGGATTGTCTCCTATTCGAACACAGCCACGCGTGATGATCGATACGCTTTTCATCGGGACCTCGAACTTTTTTTACATTCTTCGATTTTAGATGATTCAACAATTATAGAATTCTAATAAGGAAATAATAATAGTGATAATACTATGACAAATGAGAATACTTGCCCGGGAGAAAATAATAATGCTAACGTCTACGATCGAAAAGCCTGATCGAAGGAAAACAAACAAGCGAAGCGAGCAATTGCAGCTTCCAATTCCCCTCGATCAAAGTACACCGGTTCGAGACAACAATGCATCGTGGTCAGAGCTTTAGGTACAAGAGTTTGATTCAAGATGTGATCCAGTACGATATTACAATGCCGATACGCGCGCACCCCTGCGTCCATATATCCGTATACGCAAATGAATAAAAGGACGATTTCATTTGAAGGGGACTCTTCACTCTCGACGGTTCGATCGAGCCCGGATTCCTCCCACCTCTCGGACCGGCTCGTTTATTCGATCCAGATCGGACAGCCGGTTCTCGTAAAATTCGAGCCCCCGCTCCGGGTCCCCGTCGCCCCCGCAATTTTCGATACGCACTCGATCCTGAATCCCGCGTTTCAATCCCGACGAGTCCTCCGCGTAGCCCCGGATCGTTCATTTTTACCGTGTGGAATGGATGGAACGAGCGCGAGGAGAGGAACGCCGAGTGGGCGAGCGGGGCTTGTCACAGTCAAGGGAAAAGGGTACTCTCGATTGTTGAACGTTCTTGGTCCTCGAGCAATCGTTTGTTCCCGTTTCTCATTTATACGGGAACGGCACACCGGTTCACAAACAATTCCCGCGAGCTCTTTGTTCGACTTGTATCAAGCGAGAAGAGACAGAGAACAACAATCCCCGGTGACGCCTCATCCTCGCTCAAAACGAGGACTGCGTTCCGCTGCATTTTTAACTGTGGAAATCTCATTTGCGCTGTCCAAATGTTGCAGCTCGACGTTGAGGGTTGAACGACGGTTGTCCGAACAATGTTATCGGATCGAAGACAATCTCCGGAGGCTGCCATTCAGCCAGGGTTACAAGAGTTTCCAAGAGAATAGGCACAAATTTTCCAGTACTCGATTCCCCGCTGACCCGGATCATGCTTCGGCCGATTCCTGAACTCGCTGCTAATCGTCCACGATTCAAGGGGTGAAAAATAACGCGCCGAGTACTCGGTGCAAGCCAGGCTGGATTCTTCATTAAGGGATGGGGAGGCAGGAGGCCGGTGGAAGTGGGAAAGCCGAAGAGTCACGAGCAACAAACGTGCCGGTCGTAAAGGATTTTATCGTTATGAATTTAATTTTCATAGAAACAACCGGCTGGCTCGGGCTCTCTCTCTCTCTCTCTCTCTCTCCCCGATCCAGCCTGACAAAACCTCTGGTGTATCAGAAACGTGGTCCTCCGGTCCTGGCCACGCGAAGCAACGAAAGCACTCGAGGGAACTCCGCACGGAATACGCCGGTTGCCTACGTGCCAATGTTGACGAAGCAAGAGGCACGATGGGTTTGGCGGTTGGAGGAACGGAAACACGAGGCTTCCCGGTACTTCTCTGTTGCTACTGACGCTGTAAAGTCATAACCCTGCTCTCCTGCTCTCTCTCTCTCTCTCTCTCTCTCTCTCTTCGCCTCAGAGTTCCAGCGGCTCTTTCACCCCCTCGGCCTTGTTCTCTGTCTTTCCATCTCTCGTGTCGTTGTCGTCACAGTCGAATGGCCCGGAAAGCGGAGCCGGCTACCCGGCTGGTTACCCATAATCCAATAAAACTCAAGGATGAAGTACAGGCTGGAGGGAAGAGGGGCGAGAGGTTACCCGCCAGGCGAAATTTAATATCCAACGCCATCAAAAGTCACGGGGATTGTTTCCAGTCAGTCGTGACTCTCGCTCGGTTCTCGTACCCCTATCGAGGCTTTTTAATATATACGCGTGCGTTCGTGCGTTCGTACCATCCAACAAGTGCCCGCATCGGTGAACAATTTCAAATTATTCCAGACCTCCTTTTTCACGACGCGTGCTCATCCGCGATCCCTCTTGGCTCGCGAACGCTCTTTGACGCTCCGACTTTTAATTCCAATTAATCGGACCGCGCACGAGTCCATCCTTCGATGGATTCGTTTACTTTCGAATGATACTCGTCGGGAGGTTGCTGTACTTCGGTGGGGTCGGTACGACTAGTTTGGGTTAGCTGTCCAACGTTCCCTTCCCAAAGGATCTACGGTCTTTCTCCGATCTCCGATCGAAACTCTCCAATGTTTATGCCGTGCTGTATCGTCTCTCTTCGCACCTGGTGACGGCCACCGTTCTGAATTCGCGAGAGCGGCTCTCTGGGAATCAACGTCCGGTACACCCACGTTTCGTTGGACATCATTGAGGCATTTGATAATGGCTCGGAAACAACAGGAGCACTCGCTTTCCCATATTCCATTGCCGCACAAACCACTGACGTGTTTCGGTATGGCCCGGTCTCTCTGCCGCTCTCTTTCGCCCCCTCCCCGTTCCTTTGTCCGCGGTGGTCGGAGCGCGACCCAAAGCTGAAGCTAAAGTACGTTTACGTACCTCAGCCGTGATAGGATTGACCGAAACGAAAATACTGCCACTGTCACGGTTTATCCGCTGCGGTTCAGACGCATTTGTACTTATCGTTATTAATCAAGAGCTCGTGTTCTAAGCGAACGGTGGGTACGAGAGTGGAATTAACGCAAGCGAGGCACAAATCCACGACCCGCTTTCCTTCCAACCCCTATCGGCTTCCTCTGGGCTACGTTCTCTCGCTCGTACTCCCACTCTTTGGCTGTATCCTTCCACCGACATCGTTGCATGGGAAACATCGCAAAAAGCGCTCATACGATTTTATTCAATTTTCCTCCATGGACCGAGTGTCCGTGGCCTTTCATCTACGTACGTCCTTTTTCTTGATAGATGACTTTGGTCGACCAAAGATGCAATTGAGAGAGTGAATTTCATCGTTGTGGCCTCTGGACATCAAGAGTCCTGCATGCTTGAATTTTTGATGACCGAGAAATTTGAGTCCTGGATTAAGCTTCATCTTGGGCACGGATTCGTACACAAGTTTTTCCTTCGCCTCTTATTTCTTATTTACTCTGTATCATTCTCGGAAGCTCTCTGTTGAAAGAGCGCACCGAGAAAGTAAAGCTAACACTCGAGGAAAAGGAGTCTGCGAGTCCGTTAAGCCGGTGGGGTCCCTTTAGACTCGGGAGGAAGGGGACGAAGGCAAGAAAGCATTTTTCTTCAGTTCCCTGGATCGCTTTGTGTGCACAAGTGTTTTCCGTCATGGGATGACGCCAGCCGCGAGAGCACGCATTCGCAGTCGCACACGTTCCCTCCTCAAAGCCTCAGACCGAGGGAGACATCAACCGGATTGACATTTTTCACGGATGGAAAAATATACAATTGGCTGTGCTGGAAGGTAGGACGTATCCTCTGGTAACTTTGGAAACGCCAGTACCTACGAGAGCAAAACGATCCTGTGGTTTTTGGCACGAACGACGTCAAGCCTGACGGCAGGTTGAAGCTTTTGAGGAGTCGAAGAAGAGTGATCCCCTACAGCTGAGAGACGACACTGAGCGAGGTCAGTGACGATCGGAAATTAGCCGATCGATGAGCTTGGCTGGTGGAAACGCCGGAGACGACGTTCAACAATCGAATGGATCGCCAGAGAGGCGAAACAGCGAAATCCAGTCAAGAATCAGCCAAACGAAGGAACGAAACTCGAGAGAAATTTCAGTCTCTTGAGAAGCAACGGAGGTGAGCCTCGATTCTCGACTTTTGGTTTTTCGGCAATAACGGTAGATCCGCTTAACGAGCTCCTAAATAAGGGTTAGTAATTTCATGTATTTATGCGCCGGTTCTATCGGACCCTCCGAAAGGAGAGTGTGCAAGGGTTGGTCAGGGAGGTGGGGAGGACTGGATATACGCGAGGACGAGGCGAGCAAAGAGGAAACGTCGGAGGGAGAAACGAATCGTTTGGCCGAGGAGGGTGAAACAAAGCGAAAGCGAAAGCGAAAGCGAAAGCGAAAAGGGCTCCGAGGTTTGAATGTACCCAGGGGCGAGTGCTCAAAGTCACGCGGCGCCCCGAGTGTACATTGGGGGAGGAAATTAACACGTGGATCTCCGTAAAACTTGAGCGAACGCGGGAAAAGGGTCAGACGTGAAAAACGGTTGACGGTAAATACCAGCCGAGTTTTGTACACGGAAAGAAAGGAGTTGTGTTCGAAAGAACCCGTCAATGTTCTTTCGGAGCTAATTCGAAACCCGGTATAATCCCAAAGTTGTCCAAGCGTACGAGGCGAGACGAGTCCTGAGTGTAGGTTCGAGCAGACGGAAGCGTTGGAAGCGTTTGGAAGCGTTGATTCAAGGATGACGTCCAAATTGACCTTTCTCCTTGGAGGATTCTCCGCTCGGAGCTGAATCTTGGGTGATGTTCGAAAGCAGAACGGGATAAGTCATGGGCGGCTCGTAAATCTCAGCATCGTCTGCACGAACCAACAAACCATTCTCTCGTTCCTGACTCCTCCGGGGGGTAGAATACAGTGCGCCGGAGCTTGATTTCTCAAGGAGGATTCCAGAAGGCACTCGACACTGTACAGCCGAGCGAGAGCGAAAGGCCCCTTGATCCTCGAGTAGCAAAGACAGAACAGCCGAGAGAGACGCGTCGAGTTTGGTCGGAGCTCTTCCGTGGTAGGATTAAGGACAGCTCGGGAATGCTCCTGGGTCTCGGCTACTCCTTCGCTCGAAGGATTTCCTGCGCACTTGTCCACCGGCCCAGCTGGTGCTCTCGCCGCCAGTATCAGAACGAAACCGGAGGATTAATCACCGGAACAGTTGAGCCGTTAACATCAACCCCTACCAACCCCTCCCGAGGAGCGGTTCCCGGTAGACCGCGATACGGGCACGGCGCCACGTCCGATTCGCACGACGATCCCTCCGTCGTTCCAGGCTCCAAGTTTTATCGATCACGGGGCTACTGTCCGGATGGGAGGTGCTAATCACATTACCGGATCAAAGCTTCATCAGCCTGGCGATTCCGCACTTCTACGGGAGTTCCAGCTCTCCAGAAATGAAACTGATGATCCGCCAATTAGAAGGATTGATTCGCCGGGCGAGCAACCCGGAGAGTGCTTTCGACGAAGACACAACGAGAGAGCGCAGCACCCTCTAGACTTCGATCAGCGAGACTCGTTCCGGATTATGCGTAAACGGACGAGGACTGTGGAAGAGGACGACCGGCAAAAAGCGTCCTCTTTGCCGCTTGACGGATGTTGCATGACCCTGAATCAATCAACTGTTGCCAACGCGAGTCCGCCGTTAAAAATACAACGTGTGGTTCGTGGAGGATGTATGGCCTGGCGTGTGTACAGCGATACCAGGGGCTTAAACTCGAGCGTGCAAGAGACCCGGGGACGTCACTGAAGATTTAAAACTGATGTGGCCCCACTAATGACCATTAACCGGTTGTCCAGGCCAGCTAGAAAGCAACCGGCAGAGTCAGCCGTCCGGTGCTCGGTGCGATCCACCCTTCTCGTTGGGGGCTCCAGCCACGAGTAAGGAACGAGCCGGTGAACCAACGGTGCAATTCCCTTTTTCCCCAAACGTCCTGGAACATTCACCAACCCTGCGACTCCCTCCCGCCCTCCGGCCTGTGATACTCCAACACCAAAACTGCAGTCGGGACGTTGTAACGGCGCACACGCTTTGTACAACCGAAGGGGAGCTCCGACTAACCCCCGGGAGATTTATGCGCCGGATGTGACTCGGCTCACCGAATGGTTTATGAGTTTCGGGCGTTAAACGTAAGCAACCTCTCTCTCTCTCTCCCTCCCTCCCTCCCTCCCTCACCTAGTCGCCCTTTGCCCTCCCTTTCGCGACTGCTCATTCTTGCTCCTTCCATCCCTGTGTCACGATACAGCGTACCTTCCGCGAGTATGCAGAACTGATAATCCTGTTCGCGACTCTCCACCGACTGACAAACTCGTTTGCAAAGAATTTTAGTGGACAAGGGATAACGAGAGCGGTGGGCTGGCTGGAAGATGTATCGCAACGATAAGCTGCTATAGCTTGATGAAAGATTGGTAAGGTTGGAGTAGCGCGGTTCTGCAGCACTCCGTGTATTTGGACAGTGGAGTAGCGGTATCGCGAGGGACCGTTTACCTGCATGGACAATCGATACCATCGATCGGTGGTATTCCGAGGTGCTGTACGCTCGTATATGGAAGTTGGAAGCCCAGGTGATTCGAGATGTTGTAGACCTTTTCTGGACTCGTTCTACAACCCGAGACGTGCCAATTGAGACGAGTCGTTCGACTGATGTGTTTGGGCTTGGTGGTGGACACTATTTTCTGATGATTTTACAACTCTTCCGCGTGCCAATGGAGACAAGAGGCCATCTCAAATTTCTTTCAGTAATTTCACGCTCCAATGCAGACAAGTGGTTCGCCGTTCCAACGGAATCTTGGCACACTCGACCGATTCTACATCGCAAAGAATGCAAGTTCCACCAAGACACCAAGAATAGCAAAGAAATAGCATATTCCGCCTTGATGTTAAAATTCGTACTTAAGGTTGCGCGATTGCGAAGATCGGTCGACGAACGTATCCCCGTTAGATGTCACGGAAAAATAAACCCATAGGATTCTTTCCCTAGATTCAAAGGAACGACATCGAAGGTAGGAGAAAAAAACAGATTTCACTACGGAAGCTGGCTTTCAATGGTGGGAGGGAGCTTCCTGGTAAAAATCAGTCGGATATCGCCCGGAAAGATTCAGAGTCGCGGAGCAATGTGCGGGATCACGGAGGAAGGAGATTACTTCGATAGTACTCTTCAGGATTTTCCTTGTATCGAGAGGGAGAGATAGAGGGAGAGAGCTCCGCGTAACGATAACGTCGGGCACGTGGGGTTACGGTTTTCGATTCTCTCGCCTATCCTTGCGGCCTTCGTATTATCGTAGCACGGAAGTAGTACCTATGGACCTCCAACGCACTCGGAAATGTGTTTGGAATGTTCATTCTCAGAAGGAACGGTTCAGACACCGTATTGGCTTCTGTAGCCCTCCGATACGTTTATTCGATCTTGGATTGGTTTTTTTCACACTGGTCTGTTTTCTAGGCAATGAAGATCACCCTCCGAACCCATTGTCTCGTGTAACTTACACTTATTTATTATTATAACTTTATCCAGAGCTAACACTGATAGCCCACTGAGAAAAATCGAGCCTCGCGTTTGTCCCTCCCCAAATAAAACACCCTAAAAACAATTAATTATATAAGGTATATTCGATGAATATAGCAATTACATTTATTAGGATTAGGATCGCAAAACGGCAGCTGAATGTAGAAGTTGGCCGCGCGAACCAGGCCGTGGGTGAAAGCTAGCAATAAATAAAAATGACACGAGCTGAGGAGAAAACTGGAAGTGGAATTCCGTTGGTTGGTTTTGGCCTCACGAAAGGTCCGCGAGCGAGAAAACAAAGAATGTCGATGGGAAGCTCGTATAAGATGCTTCCATAAAATAATGCGGTAGCCCGCGATCGATTTCGGTGAACTGAGCTACCCAGAGCCACGCTCGCGTATACGTAGGAGCTCGGTTAGATGCAGGTCTGGAACACGCGAAAGCGGAAGGTTGCACGATTTCGTTTGCTGGCAGACACTCGGCCGTGGAACGTTTCCGGTTTACGAGCGTCAGGCCAAGCCAAATGGCCGAATATCTCGCGATTGTTTGTCGAAGCGGCGTTTCTCGCATTGGAACGAGCTCACGGGGCACTTTCGTACATCGCGTCGCTTCTATAAATATTCCAAGCTGTACACGTGGCGGAAAGATGGCGTGATAAATACGGGGTCGTGTGTAATACGATGGACATGTAAATGCAGCGTAAAAAGTGAAATAGAACCTAGACACACGAGAGGGGGGAATTTCGTCTTATCGAATTCTAGTTGAGAATCGATGGAAAGATCGAGGCGTTGGGTCCACTTTTAGAGTTTTGGAACGGTAAATCGACAACAGGCTCGCGATCGTACGGTGACTCGATCAATGACCTCGAGAACATTGATCCTACTGGAAAATGAAAGTTGGACGTACCACGGGGTAGAATATCTGGCCGAAATTTCGGTTGAGAATCGAAAGAAAAATCAAGGTGACGTCCAGTTCCAAACTCCTGGAAGGATGAATTCCCAATGGGGTTGAAATCATACCGTGACTGAATCAAGATCCCTGAGGGACGTTAATCCTACTGGAAAATGGTGGTTAAAGCGGAGGAAACTGGCCGTCCATCTTGACCACTGGCCAGCTTGCATTTCCAAGTCCTGTCTTTCCTCGAGTCTGCTGCATCGTTGCATTCGTTGCTCAAGAGAGGCATCGAGGGACGGCGAGAGGGAGGGAGAGAGTCAGAGAATGTACGAGGCGAGTCAAAGAGACAGCTAGAGCTTTGATTTCTTCCCGAGGTTATAGAGGGGTGAGTCCATGGATATATCAATGTTTGCGGTCGTACTAACCGAGAGTGCATATTTGCTTTGCTGACCCAGGGGTAGTTGGATCGTCGAGGGCCTTTCCTGCCGTGTGTCGGTGGTACGTTAAGTGCATCCTCTTTCCACCTCCCGCCTCCTTCTTCATCCTTTTCGAATACGTTTCTCTCTCTCTCTCTCTCTCTCTCTCTCTCTCTCTCTCTCTCTCTCTCTCTCTCTCTCTCGCTCGCTCTCCTTTTCACCGTCCTCTCCAGCGTCCTTCAGTTTTCCCTCTGCCTCGCTCCAAGGGACTGTTTGGATAGACGAGTGGGCGTATCGCATGACATAATCTCAATGTATAAAGCAAAGGATAACACGCGCTTTGGAAACGACGCCGCTCGGTCGAGAGGCATAAACGCAGGCGGGATAGAGCGAGAGAGAGAGAGAGAGAGAGAGAGAGAGAGAGAGATTTAACTGACGATGTCACCGAGGAGGCCGCGACTCTCGTTTGTAGGAATCCCCAGCGTTATAAGTGGCATCCGAGCCTCCAGCCCTCCTCCCCCTTCCGGCCTCGTGTTCAACGATGGTTTGATCGTTGCATGCGCCAAGTCTCGGCGAATATCGCAAATTCCTAACCGTACTGCTTACTTTACCAGCCGTTTAGCCGAGCTGCGTCAGCAAACGAAATATTGTCATGCAAGTGGCGAAACGTTGTTTCCTTTTTTTTTTGTTTTCATTTGAATCACTAACGAGTTTTGTGCGACGATGACGAAGGGGGTCATCACGAGCAGCCATCATCGAAGCCAACTCCAAGAGCCAGGAAAGAAACCCTCGCTGAAAAATGACCGTAACCAAGTCCAAACAAGTATAAAGTACGATCCAAGGAAGAGACATCCATTCGTTTTGGGCCAATGGGTTCTCGTCTCGTGGTCTCTTCCTTTGACGTCGATCGGTATCCCATCGTTGCGGCAGTTTTAATAAGCCTTGCCGCCGTCACAAGAGGCACACGAGTGCACGAAAATAATCGTCGTATTAACGCTATTATTAAACGCTTCAAAGCATTCCATCCCTCTCCGGGCTCCGGGTCTTCCTCCCTGGATTGGCGAGGGGTGGCGGCAATTAGCGGTGAGTTGCAGCAAAGGATGCGCCTGCGGTGAGCATAATTTTAACGAGGAAGGCAGCGGGGGGTTGTTGGATCACGGCACGGGGCTAAGACAATGGGGGGAACGGGGCTGAGGGGGCAAGAGCCCAGGAGGAGCTCCTTAACTGTTGCAATAATGGCAGTCTGCGGTGGTCGACCTCTCGGCTTGATGCTCGAATGCTTGTTGTTGGATCGGAGAGAGGGATCCTACGAGCTCTCCTTGCGGTCTGTGCCGAGCCAACCGCGGTTTCGCGGAACGGATAGATTGACCGACGAGGGAGCGATGCTTCAACAATCTCGGATGGGAAAGAGCCCCCGGTCTGGCAATCTTCCGCTTGGCAAAGCTCCGCGTTGTTTCGCTTAAACGAATTACCGGAGGATCGAACGGCCGATCGGCGAATCGTTGCGGCGACACCTGCTGCTACTGCTCTTTTATAAACTCGTTCTATTTTTTTTTGTCGGCTCGTGCAAAACAAATTTCGTCGAGTCCTCGTCGAGGAGTTCTGCCGAATACACTGGGCGCGACGATTAAACGATACGAAGGAAAATCCTTTCCGGAAAATCTATTAAAAATGGAGCTTTGGTTGTTGGAACGACAATTTCAGATTCCCGAATCTTTCGAGAAACGTTCCACTTTTCCAGTGACGAACGGTCGACGAGCGAACCCTGAAGATTCGCAATAGTCACATGGAAACTGAAGACGGGAAAGGGAGGCGAAAAGTGGTAAAGCTCCTTCGCGAATTCTCGCGGTCGCCAACAAGCGCGACGTAAGCTTTCAGCAAAAACGGACGAGCGAGTAAAATGCGGGGGAAAAAACAAGATGGCGGGCGTTTATAACGCGAGCAAAGCGTTTGCGGATAGTGCTGGGGTAATTTGTGCATCGCGATGGGTACGTCTCGTACCGAAGAAAGAAAACGAGGAGAGAGCTATCGCGAACCGACTCGCTCTCGCTTCGTACTGCGATCCGGCTCTCTCTCTCTCTCCAACGTTCTATATCCGCTGCACACTTTTTGTCGTAAAACTCGTTTACATCCCTCGCTTTTTTCCACTTCCCTTTCTTTTTTCTTCGTCGAGGTTTCATCCATTTATTTCAGCTCCCCCGATTGTAGTGATAATGCATCAGGAGTGATAATCTTGTCTACCTCCGAAATCAATTTACCATTCGGGATAATTATTATTCGAAGATCCATCTTCATCAAGTATCATCAGCGAAACTCGCGAAATGAAGAAAGTACTCCGCGTCGATCATACCAGCCGTCGTGCAATCATTGATCGAATAGATTCCAGCAGGTAAGACGCGTTACCGCTAGATGCTGATGCAATCCCATCCACGGGATCACTTTTGATGAATCCATTCGGGAAGCGAGTGCTCGATAATGTTCCCGGGCGTTGTGCGTATGGAGAGCTTTGGGTAGTCCGTCTTGGTAAAGGACAACGTCCCAATTACGAGCTCCATTGATTCAAATTCCCCTCCGAATGAGCGATCACCGAGCATTAGCCAGTTTTTTCATTCCCGTATTTGTTGATGCTCACTAGTGACGCACGTGGGAATACACGCAGTCTTTGTGGACCTAGGTTCGGGGTGTCCAACAGGGGGCAGCATCAGGGGCCCCGGAGAAGGGCCCGCAGCTGTTCAACTAGGTTGCAATTGGAAGCCTGTTTTTTGGCGGATCACGTGTCCTGGCCAAATGTGTTTACCACTGAGTCATCGAATCGCCCCTCCAGGACTCTGTCGGACTCAGCTTCCTCTCGGAGCCTCCATTCATTTCATCTTCCAGTGGTTCGTTTGCGTTTGTTTGGTTCTCCGGCGCATCTTCCAGGTGATTCAGGCTTGCAGCAGATTTTTCTCGCGGTTGGCCACAGTTGCGCAAACGACGGCGCGATCGTCGATTCGGCTCGGATCCGATTCCCGACGTCGTTCGCGGGCGCGTTGTTTGCCTCGGCAATAATGGACAACCGCCTCGTTCTAATCGAGCCTCCTCGTCTGTAGACGGGCAAAATCCCTCTCGCAATTGACAGACGTCGCACGTGGACAAATACGCATGGGCGGAGCTGTCACTCTATCAACATATCGGTGACGGGTCTGATTAGCGGGAATTGGCACCGCTCGCCTCCACCCTTCGTATCGAACTCGAACCACCCCCTGGTTAGCTCTCGAGGCCCCCGCGACTCTTTTCCCGTGATCGAGACGGGCGGCAGCGGCTCGACAACGAACCCCCTTTTCCACCCCTTCCTTTCCATTTCCCAGACGCGTCCCCTGAGCACGTATGGAAAGACAGCCAACCCTGGTGGCTCCGGGTGAAGGGAGCCTCGTACGATTGCTTCCAATTTAATAATAAAATGATGAAACCCACTGGCAACGTTTGTGACGTTTCAATGTACTCCGCGGGCCGCAACGACACCGCGACACCCCATTCCAATCTGCTGGAATTAATGACTATCCGTCGACTGTCAAACAATGACGGACGTGGCCACTTTTTTTTTCGTGGTGGCTCATTCCAACCAGAGTCAACTGGTTTCTAATCGAGTCTTGTAAAAATTACTCTCATCGATAACCTATTTACAACGATACACAGAATGCACCGGGCTGTTGCAAAGACGAAAAAACATTCGTTAGAATGAATATTTTGGTGGGAGATGGAAGCGGACTTCCGCGTGATTAAAAAATGTGGCGTTTTATGTGCGAGCGTTATCGGGAATTTATTAGGTTTCGTTGGGAGCTCGAGAGTGACGCGCAGTGTGCATACACGGACACGGACACGCGCACAGTTGGGTAGACGCGTGCGGGAATTGCCAGTAATCACGGTCATACAAAACGCTGGCGCTAATACCACTATAAAATTACCCATGCTACATTGGATGTTGTCACAGGCAGGGGTTGCGCTTGCTGTCCCTTTACGGTACTTATTTTAATGCCAAAATAATGAAGCAGCCCGTTGCATTCAAATGGCAGAGCCGATGGTAACCGGGTCGAGGGGGTGGCGGCGGGGGATGGGGTGTTCATGGCAGTCGGGCCGACGTTGGACAATGCTGGTAACGCCAGTGAGTTGGACAGAGCGAGAGGACGAGAGGGAGAGAAAGTAAAAGCGTGTAATTGAACGCGAGCAAAAGCCCGAGTGTCACCCTCGTCCATTTATTAGTCACGTAATACGAGAACTGTTGCAAGTATCCGAATTCTATGGAGCGATGTAAAGGAAAATGGCGCAACATCTACTCCCATGATTATTTTAGTGTTTTATTAACAAGTGATCGAATCGGGTGCTCCCGATTCCATTGGACGAACGATTGTTCGCATTGATATTGATCATTTCCCGAATTTATTACACTGATTCAAATTCCAGTTGATATTTCGCTGCATCGAGAATCGTCACCTCCAATTTCCAAACATCGCTAGCTAGCTAGCTTTGTCATTTGTCGAGGTAAAAATCAATGAAAAATAAATCGACGCAGAAAACAGTGACTCGATCGGTATAATTGAATATAGATGAGTTTTTCAATCGACTCCTCGGAAATACATGGAATTCCGCGATGGAATTCCATTCATTTGAAAAATAAATGAAATTAATATTTCAAATAACTAATTAACGGTAAGTCATTGAATGCCTCTAAATTTGAATCAATATTAATGATAATTCCAATGAATATGAAGTACTTTGATAATAAATTAGTTGAAAAATGTTTTCCCTCGTCGTTTGTAATATTTTAATCATAATTCACGATATCCAGGTGGTATTTCGCTTAATTCAATGGAGTGCGAACGGATGATGAAATTAACAAGTTTCATCCGCGATCACTGATCATAACTTATCCCAACGATACAGAGGCGTGAAAATATTCCAAGGATTCGGGGCACAAAAAAATGGGGTGAAATAGAAGTGAAACAGGATCGAGAGGCAAAAAGATGAGGCGAAAAAGTTGTTGCGCCTGGTTCGTGCCCCTCTACGCCTGCGGAGGGAGAAAGAACGAAGCAAATTCCTGAGGGGATGGTCGAGGGATGAGAGACCTGTAGGAGGGTTGTTCGAAGCGGTGTCTGGGTAAATATATATACCCCTGTATGTATCCACTTGGCGGAGACCCTCCGATGTGAGGCAGAGAGAGAGAGAGAGAGAGAGAGAGAGAGAAAGAGAGAGAGACAAAGAAAGCAATGAGCATCGAGGGAAATCTTCCGAAATAAGGGTGGAAAAGGAATGAGAGAGACAGAGAAAGACGAGAAGGGATTTTACAAAGATCTTCAGGCCTAACTTCCGGTATCACGGAATACCGAGCAAGCACGACAGAAAGGTTAAAATACTGACCAAATTTCTTTCCAGATTCTTCTCCTGTTTCACGTTTGTAAGATACGATCCGAGTAATCTATTTTTATCGGAATCCAAATATTTTCGAAACATCAATTTTGTTACGAGACTGTATGGTTTCCAAGATAATCTGGGATGTCAAGATGTGGCAATATTCGAAAAAGTATCGATAAGAAGGGACGATGGAAATTTTCGAATTTTTTTACCAGCCACATCACTCGTCAAGGGAAGTCATATTGTCGAGAAAGGGAGGCTCAAAATAGCTTTTTGTTCTTTTCGATTTATAGAAGGATGGGCGTCTCATTCGCGAACTGCCCCCATGAGAGTTTACCGATCAGAGCAGCCGAGCGTTGGAAGCTTGGCGACTGATACCCTCTTTCGCTGTTCGCTATCCGTCCCAGGATATCTACGCGCTGCAGATCGATTTCTTGATTTACGTCCATCGTAAATCAACAACCAGCAGGATCGAGATTGGATCCTGCAAGAAGAATCGATGTACAGGGTGTCCCACGACGGAATGTCATCCGTGAAATGGGGGCTTGCGAGTGAAATTATCAAGCGATCGATACGAGCATGAACGCCTCCCGGATCAATCACTCAATTATTACTAATTTTTAAAGACAGGCGAGCGGGCGTACGCTCGTGAGCTTTCTATTTCTGGCGAAAAATGTGAATAAAAATATTTGTAGAAACGTTTTTTGCATTTCCCCAGTCTAATTTTGTACTTTCCGCAAAAACTCGGGCATATTCGTAATCAGCGAAAAATTTCTGATCAAATACACCCTTTTAATACTTTAAAATCGGAAAAAAATATTTTTCGACCTCCCCGGGCCACTTTGCCAGAATCTCGAAAATCACGATATTTCAAAAGGTCGTAGAGTAGGCTTCTTCCATGCAATGGAGATTTATTTGGTGTGTTTAGAAAAGGTTTTTGCCTAACTTAAATAATGGCGTTGGATTCATATCGATACCTCTCATAGTTTTCCCGGAAAGTCCGCTTGAAAAATCGGAAAAAAAGAGGCAAAGGGGTATGTATGGAAAAATTGGCAAAAATCGATGGTTCAACTTTGAAATTCTGCCAAAAATCAAAAAAATCATCGGATTTTAATTATTAAAAAAGCATTTTGAAGAGAAAGTCATAACGAAGAGATTGAGCGCAGAGTGGAGTACCCAATCCTAAAGGAAAAGAAGTTATCGATGATTTAGTGAAAAAACTATTTTTCCCCAAAAATCGAAAAAAATTTTGGATTTTTAATATTTTTTTAAATGGTCTATTTTCATGTAATTTGATCCCCTGAGTACGAATCAACCTTTAATTTCCCCCAAAAACCAAAATTTGCATGAAAAAATCTTAAAAAAACATCTAAAAACACGGTTTTTTTGTGCTGTGGGCAGTGCTTGGGGGCGCAAACTTATTGAGTGGAAAGATTATGTAATTCTGATGCGAAAAGTCCGGAGCTATTCTTCGATCCGACCTTTTGTTAGAGAGTTGTTCGCGAAAGAAAATTGCTGCGCTCGTTCGATTGGTTCACACTCTTTAATTTATATCTCGTTAACGACGGGTCGAACAAAAAAAAATTCCCAAGGACATCTCGTACCAGAATTCAACGACTAATTCACTCTATTAAAAGCTGGAACACGTTTTTCGAAATCGTTGCAGCAATTTTCCATGAAAGCAGCACGGTTAGGCAATGCGCGTACTATTGTTTCGCAATACGTCGACGCAATGAAACGTGACAACGCCACAAATAATACATCGTCATAAAAAGCGTACAATCCATTGAAATAAAATAAATAAATATGGAATTCGGATGCCCATATCGAGTTCGAGCCAACCCTGTAATCTCTCTCCCCATGAGCTGTCCAAATGAAAAAACCATCGGTATTCTTCGAGAGGTAAATCGCAAAATAATTGATTCACAGAATAAGCTTGCGCAACGGGGCACGATACGACCCGCTGAACAGTCAAATAAAAAACCAATTTGTCCATTTTGACCAGACAGTGATCGAAAAAATGTTTAACAGAGCCTATGTAGAAGAATGAAAATACCAATAGATAGAATTGCAGATAAAGTCTGTCACAGTGATGGCGAGAAAAGTTTTCTTGTCGAGATGATTGAAACAAATAAAAATAAAACTCGATACACATAGATGTATATATACATATAGACACGTAAAATGTATATTTCCCTTACGAGGCTCGGTTGCACCGTTCATTTCCCAAATTCCTGAATAACCCGGGGGCGAACTTGGTCTAATTCAAGAAAAGTTACGATCTGCGGATCTCTGGAGTGCCGTATTATCACATATTGGCCGTATACGGGCATCACGCTAATTGAGACAAAGAACTTTTTTTCCCGCTCAGTAGTTCGATTCGACTTTTCCCTAGGCTGGGGTGGTTTGGCGTATGAGTCATTCGAGCAGCTCCGAACGATTAACCGCTGAAATAATGGGCATCCGAATTCCTACCCCGAAATAACATTGTGCGGAGGGTGCCCCAAAAATCAATGCGCGATATTTTCTTCGTCCACTACCCGGTCATTCGCCCGGATTAATTTTTTTGCCGACAGGAAAATGATCATAAAATTGAGTGTCCTCTGTTAAGGTTCATCTTAAGCTAACGATGGATGAATATTTATGGCGATTGATTCGATGAAGCAGCGAAGGCTGGGTAGTGAGAAACTTTGCAGAAAAATCGCTCTGTCGACGGATGGGAAGAAATACCTGTTGCGGCACCTGGTCACGTTATAATTCACGCGATGGAAAGGGAGGGACGGACTGATCGACTGATTAATGATATTTATCACGCCCCAGTGAACTCGCGGGTGAATCTAAAGCTACGACCAATCAAGTACGAAAAAATAAATGAATATTAACTCATCATCCGTTAATCGTAAATAATATTACACAACGCATGGCGTATTTTATCGAAAAGGTGACAAACGAGAAAGTGACGTTACTCTCCTACAGCAGGCGACGAAAAAGAAAAAAGTTCCAACCGAGAAGAGAGAGAGAGAGAGAGAGGGGGGGGGGAAGGAGTAAATAGAATCGCGAACGAAAAGTACCTCGATACAAGGAACGAGTCCTTAAGTCCTGAAATTCAAGCTGAACGATTGGATGACGCGGAGTAGTAGAAAGACTGGTTGATCGAATCGACCTGATCCAGCGGCGCGTTAACAACCTTTACGGTACGGGGACTGGGCGTCTTGACACCTCCACCAGGACCAGGCGCCCTTTCCATCCCCCATCCCGTACGATCTTCTCCAGGCTCGCCTCCTCCCATACGTCGTTCCCACCGTTGGTTTAAACGCCTCGGAGACGTGTCTCGACGACGCTTTAGGACGGTCGTTAGCGTTGATTGGCCTGCCCGAACAGAATCAACGAGGAAATGCTCCCGCGTTACCTTCGACTCGACACGAAATTAAGGTAGATTTATCGCCGTTCGCGACGTTATTTCTCGCTTAACCCGACCAAATTGACGACACACCTAACGCCGTTCCAATTCCCATCGCTTATACGTCCCACGGGAATAACGGCCACGATCCACTAATGAACCTCGTCGCGAATCAATGCGCCCCGAAACCCAGAAATACTTCCCGGATACCTTCACACTTTTCTCGAACCATCAACCGTTGCATTTCCAGGATCGTCCTACGAGCTACGATCGAGATTCCTTCGCTCGGATCGAAAACACAGAAAACTCGTATTTTCTAATACTTTTCGCCAGCTTTTTTCTTTATCAATTATTGAAGAGTTATTTGAAGGTAAAAAAAATAGCGGAGGTAAGTACGCCCAGTTTTCAATGAATTTACAACATGCGAAACTTGAAGTTGAGAATTACACCCGGGAAAATTTGTATTTTCGGAAAATTTAATACACCCGGAAGCCAGGCCACGTTTCGCTCTTGGTATTTTCCATTGGCCTCTTGGATTTATTTGTTCGGAGAGTTGGATTATAACACCTATGGGATCGAATTTCTCGGTGGCTCGGGCCAACTTCTAATCCACTCGCGTTAATAACTTTGGGCTGTAAAAATCTCTAGATTGCTCGGTTTTAACGCGCCCCTCCCTAGCCCTCGATCCACCCACGCCCCTCCGCCACCAGGATCCTCAGTGTGTATGTTTATAGGAGCACTAAAAAAAAATCTCATCAGGCTTCCCGTCTGGGAGGCCATTTCCGTGTACACTCGTTCGTACGCGAAGCCAACCCGGCCCCGGTTATACCGGTTTAGTACTTTTGGTGACGAGGGTGCATTTTCTACTTGACCGAAAAAGAGAGGAAAAGAAAACAAGAACGTTTCAACGATCGATCCACACGAGTTACGCTCACCGTATGAACTCGGGAGTAGCGTCGAGGGCCGTTAAAAGACAGTCGGGCTTCGCCAATGAAAATTGCAGGTCGCATCCTCGCTTATTAACGGGACTCCCGTCGCGTGACGCTCGATCAATGCTCGTCTCCGCTTGGAGTCTCGCATCTCCAAAGGAGAGGAATCGTCTTCGGGCGAAAAATTCGAAGCAAGCGCAATTCAGAAGAAAAATCAACCCTCCGTATGCCTGAGGACTCGTTTCACCACCTTTTCCCCCGATGAAATATAAACCCGTATCTCCTAACTCGAAATTTGCCACCACCCACGCTTACAGAGAAAAGTCATTCGAAAGTTCTTTGTCTCGATGGCTCTAGCCGAGCCATTCGAGGGACCGCTAGACCCGTAATTCCGTGCACGTTTCAAGTGGCTGATGACGCTATTTCGCACCAGGGCTGACGTCACCAAGTTACAAGATCGTTAGGTCAGGGTGCTTCCGTCCCGCATCGCCGAGCGGTAATGTATTCGCCGATCCAACCCCTTGTCTATTCCTCCCCCGCCGACGCCCTTAACAACATTCAAGCCCCATAAAACTGGACATTGAAGCGGTTTATCGTCAGATGTCCTTGAACGATCTTCCCGTCGCGTCGGATCTGCTCGATCCGCTCTCCCTGAAATGAGGGATGCTCGGGGTGGCTTTGGCGATACAGCTGGTGGAGGGGGACTATGGGGCAAGTGTACTCCCGATACGCGCCAGAATCTCGTAGATTATAATAATAAGCATCGGACGTAATGGCCCAAGTTCCATTTGCGGAAAACGTTTATGAGCCGAGCACTCCATTGTTACCGAGGACAATGTGTCTCCGGTCATACGCGTGTTCGTGTATTTCGGTGCGTTGCACCGCGTCCCCCCGATGCCTGCATACGCGCATGCATATGTGCGAGTCAACGTTCGAGATTGCTACCCCCCCCCACCCCACCCCCCCCCCCCCCCCCCCCCCCGGTGAGAAAGAGCGAAAAACGAGAGGCAGCGGGAAAGAACGCAAGGGTGCAGTGATCGTACGAGAGAAGGGCTGGACTCAAGGCCCCTCGATTGAGCCATTACGGCTGGTCCGGGGAATCGAGACACGAATTTACTTTTATATAATACTGTTTGCTCGTTTTTTTCCTACCTTATCGAAGAAACCGCTGCTGTTCCGCCGTAACGCGCCTTGTCCCGTACCATCTTTCATCGGTCTTTTTGGCCTCGTTTCCGGTCGGACGTCACTCACAGCTCTCTCGTTAATGCCGCTTTCTCCCGCTCGGAATTTATCAACCAGCCTGCAGGGGCAAATAACAAAACATAAATAAAGCAACGCTGCTGAAAAAGCTCCACCTAATTTCCGGAAAATCCTTCATGGATAATCCTTTCCACTCGTGACTTCACTCCGCGTTGAGCTCCGACAAACTCTTTTCTTTCCTACGGAAAAGCGTTACGTCGCTGAAAAAAAAAGTCCAATTCTTCGGGTTACTTGAAAATAATATACAGCAACTCTTTTGGGATAGAGTTTTTAGCTTTGGAATTATAAATTCTTGAGAAAAGAAACAAGTATAGCGAGACAACATTTTCCCCACGGGGATTTGGTATTCGTGGCTTGCCGGGAGGTGTAAAAGGAAACAAGCGAAAGAGGGATAAAAAAGTGCAGCATCGATTGGAGCACGAGTGGCTGTAAAAACGATACGCAGCGGCAGCAAAGCGAAAAGATGAGAAACCAGCGGAAATGGCTGGTGGGGGGGGGGGGGGGGGGGCGGGTGGGGATAAAAAATAGGGAAAAAACGAAGAAAAAAAAGAGGAAGAAAAAACGAACTCACGGTCGAAGTAAAGATGTCCACATTGGAGTTGGAATTGCAGTCGATGCGAGAACGTGGACTGTGGCACGTTGATGGACAGTAAAAGTCCAAGGTAGACGATACGAACGTGAAAAAAGGAACGAGAAGGAGGAAAAGTAAAATAAAACGCCCCCTGGTATTCAAATGACAAGAATGCGGGAGGGGAATTCGTGATCAACTATAGCTGGAGTCTCCACGCGCTCGTGAGCTTTTTTCTCCATAAACCTCGAGAGCCATTCGACGTATCGAAAATTGCGAAGAAATCGTATCACGTTCCCCACTAAATTTTCGAGCAACCCCTAAATTGCAGTCACTTTAATTTACCCAGCAGCCACGGGGAATGAGAGAATATATATATAAAAAAAAAGACTGAACCGTATCTTTACTAAGCGAGACGCGGGGAAATTTTTTACTCGCTTCGAGACTGTTGCGGGAAAACTACAGAGTAAAACTCGATGAAAATAAAGATAATTCTTTTCTTACCGCGTTACCGCACTTTTCCCCTCACAACTGACGTACAAAAAAAAAAGTAAAAACGGTCGATGGGACGGTTCGAGTGACGCGTACGATTTTTGTGCAACATTTATAGCCGCCGGGTATACAAATGTATATTCATCGTAGGATATATAATAGTTCGCAGAAGGAAGACGGGAGAGATCGTTTAGCGCGAGGCTGCAGGCCCGATAATTTAATAGTGCATTATTCAGATCAAATGAATACTAAGGAGCGAGGTAGCGGGTATGCAAGGAGGGCCGCCGAGGCCGAGCGTATTGTAATCCCGTCTGAAGAATTTCCAATGAACCATCGCCGAGCTGGCTCGTAATTTAACGCGGAACACTCTCGTCTACACTCATGATGCATCTCCCCCGGCTCGTTTCTCTCTCTCTCTCTCTCTCTCTCTCTCTCTCTCTCTCTCCCTCCCTCTCACTTTTCTCTTTCCAGCCAGACTCGGCACTAAAATTACTCACCATTTTTTTTCCACCCCCGACGTGTGTGCACGTGAAGAGTTGAAAATTTAGAGGCTTCTGAAATGTACTTTAACGAAAGAACGATAATTATAGAGTGGAGCAAAATCGCACGATATTCGATTAAGAATTCAAGCACACGTTATAATTCACTCATCTTTCTTCAAATGAACATTTTCGAGTTTCAATCGAAACTCGGCTTTGATCGAATGAATGATTAATGAATTTAATTAATTCGGGCGATTTTCGAGCAAAGTGGGAGCCGAAAATTCATAAATTATTTTGGAGTGAATAGAATTAGGATTTCGACACTGTTCGTGTGTATTCAATTTGAATGCTATTGAACGAGTAATACAGGATTTATATAAAAAATTGAACTGTGATTATGTTAAAGATTTAAAAAGTGATATATTCGAAGAATTAATTAAACGAATATATATCACAAGTTATTTAATAAAATAATAAGAAAAAATGAAGCTGCATCTTTGAAGAAGAAAAAAAGAATAAAAAGGGTTGATCGATTTGAATTTGTCGGGCGTGAAGGGTCTGTCGTCCGTTGCATCATTAATCGGGCATTGGGAAGAGAGGTGCGGGAGGGAGGGAGGACGACAGGTAAGAGTACTCGGCTCGTTCGGAGAAAGATAAATTTCACGTGAAAGCGCGGAGCTTGCGGAGATGCTCTCCAAAGGCAAAGGTTTCCTGCGCGTTGGACTTTTATCAAGAGTCGAGCGAATAACGCTTCGGGCCGGGGTTGGGGAGCCCAAACGGGATAGCGTTCCCCGTTCGCTCTCTTTTCCTTTCTCACTTCTTTATCAGGCCTGGCGCGTGAGGAAGATACGTATGCCGACGGAGGAGCGAGCCCGAACGACGGAACGAGGGATGCGAAACGCGCTCAGAAATAACACGAGCGAAAACGTTCGAGGAAACATTTACCGAAACTGAGGGAGCAGAGCCGTCGCCGCGTCCGATTCGTTAAGGGCTTCGGTTTCTTCGTTCGGCACTTGTCGCAGGAACGAACGTGCTCACTTTTTTCTACATTCGGAGCGTCGACTTAAAAAACAAAACAATTTTTATACATTGTTCATAATCAATGGAAATTGTCGACTCCTTTGACAAATAAAAAATATCGTGCAACATTGCGAGCGAAGAATAGCGTTGCGGAATAAGATTTTTTAGTCGAGCGAGCCAGCGATCCCATTGACGACGCTTAATGTACACGCAATATATTTAAAGAGAAGCCGAGTCCGGAAATCAGATAATTTATCCGGGCTCCCAATTGGTCAGAGTCGATTTCCTGCTGAGGATCCCGGTTGGTGCTCACGACGAATCTCCACTTATATAACGTTATAAAGCATTTCCTTGGTCCATTTCCTCGGAGAAATCGTCATGATCTCGGGAAAACGATATCGCGTCCCCCGAGTCAACTTCGGAAGAGAAAGACCGAGAGTCAACTGCCCTAACGAAAATCCCACCAAAGAGGCTTTTGTATCACTCGAGCGATAACGTTTAGGGGAGACGGGGGGAATTGGAGCCTACTAAGGAAAAAGTTCAATAAAAAGCAGATTTATAGCTACTTTGGGAACTGTTTATTAGAATTAAAATCCTTGTTCATTTGACTATCGTTCGATCACAGTGTTAACATTACACAATTAGGCATTTGGCCACAAATAAACTTAAAAAAAGAACAGATTCTCTCCCAGATTACCCCACTTTGCGGGAAATAAGAGCCTAGAAATTCCCATATGTCTAATGGGAACTACTTGATTATTAGTCTCAAAAAATTCTTCATTAGCCTGAAATCGTTCGAAATCGTCGAAATCGTCGAACGTGGTGCGTTCCCCTTTTCTTGGCATTTTTGGAATCTAAAAAATAAATAAAACATATTGAAAAGCACATGGGGTAATTGGAGCTATAAGGGGTAATCAGAGCCTAATAGGCTCTGATCAGCCGACTACCACCATCTTAGAATGAAATAAGGTGACGTACCGAATCTAGCTTGTAACGAAATTATACGCACAGATACTCAAAATAGATGACATTAGCTATAAAATAAAAAAGATTTGATTGTCACAAACGACCAACTGTATACATACCTGCCGATGAAATTTTATATTTTTTGTAAGCGCCGACTAAAAAACAGACAAGCGTTCGGTATTACATGACGCGTGGCACTGGCGACTCGAGCGCTGCGGGGAAACACGATCGGAGCGGGGCTAAAGAGCCCGAGTGGCAACCGAGTGAATACGAGCTATAGTTTTGTCGCTAGGCGCACCGCTCCCATTGCCCTCTGTTCCCCTACACATATATGTATGGGGCGAGCACTGAACCCTCTCGGCTTTTTTTCCTCCAAATTTATGTACGCATTCGCTTCATACTTCCACTTTTCCCGTTCCAACCTTTTTTCATCCGCCCAAGCGCCACGCGATCGGATAAGACACAATTACGAAACTCACGAAATTGCTGCGAAGAAACGTATCTGCGAAGGAACATTGGCCCAATGTTCAATCTTCTCGAGGGAGATGAAACAAAGATGAGAGAACAAAGATAAATAATGACGGGAAAAAAAAGTGTTTTTCGTGATAAATCTTTTGACGAATCGACTGTGGAAAATATGATCATTTGGGCGAATCGAAGAAACGAGAGCTGCAAAAAAATAATCGAATTCGGACAAATAAATGAAACGTGAGAGATAATTCATTTTGCTGTATCCTGCTCCAACCGGAAATGAGAATTTTTCTTTCTCTCGGCCGAGCACAGGAAATTGCAACGTGTATGTGAAATTTATTGGTAATCTTGAAAAATCGTCGTTTCACATTAGTTCGCGCGTGGAGCGCAATGTAGAGGTGCTCGAGCATATTTTTGCGCATCATTTAAAATGTGCCACCTCTCGCTGGGTTCGACATCGCGAAACAAAACCGATAAAAATTCACTCGATATTGTCGCGCGCCGATGCACCGGTGCAGCGCAAACTTTTTCGATGTCCGCTCAATCACCCAACTTCGACTGTCAATCCTCGTATCATTGTTATTATTGTTTTTATCGCATTTGCATTCGAGAGCGGAAACTTCCATTCTTCTTTTCACAAAATACGTCGCTGACGAATCATTCGTGAAACCGTCGATTAGAGAAAACAACCGCTTTTTACTTTGACACTTGCTATTTACATGATATAAATGTTATATAATTGCCTACAATATAAACTAATTTATATTAAAGATTGTTATAAAGTGTACGTTAATAAAAATCAATCTTGCTGCATCTGCATAGTTGCTACTTTTTTCGCTTGAAGTGTGCTGATCCTCGTTCTGGCCTCGTTTCGCAGTTCCATTTCCCTTTTTATATGTGGTCGAAATTTTTTAAAATTAAATCTGTATTATTGTTTACCAGAGACTCTGGCCTCCATGTATAAAAAAAAAGGAAAATTAACGCTAACAAAGCGTGAACTCCGAGGCAGCTGGATATCTAATTACACGAGATATTTTTGCTTTTGAATATTAACGTACGTTGCGCTAACGAATGAGCACGAGACAGTACGCAAAGGAAAGAAAAGGGGAAAAAACGAGAACGATTGAAACAAAAGAAACGAGCGTGCATAGGAAAGAAGGCAAGTAGGAAGACTAAATGAAAACTCCTTGCATTATGAAAATCGGCTAATTCGCAGTAGGGAAACTGAAAGAGAGAAAAAGACCGGGAGAGATCTCGTGTTCTCGTTTGCAATGAGTTTCAAGAGCACCAAGACACCCAGTACTCGAGTTTTCCAGCGTAAACGAGAGAACTAAAAGTAGGTCGAGCTGACCAGTGCCCAGTTGGAATTTTTTTCTCCGCTTCCCGTACTCTTTAGATGTTCATGCACCGGCTGCACAAAAAAAGATTCAAACAGGAGAAAAAAATTACCCACCGAACACGAGAAGTGACGTGCTCGACCTCAATTTTCACATCTTTTTAAAGGTAGAGTTACGATTTTTGGGTTCTTTCGACTGCATTTACTCGTTTCAATTAAAAATCCGATTCTTCCCCGTTTTATTTTTATTTTTAGCTAACGTGCAAGGCCGTTCGTGAAAAGGTGCAATAAAAGAAAGAATCTGACAAAAGTGATTGCGAATAATACTAAAGAAAAAAAAAAACGAACGAGTACTTTGAGATCCACTCGTGATCGGTGACCTTTATTATTTCTTTTTTTTCCTATAAGGCTTCCATGGACTTTCAACTGGAATTGATTCGATCGGGCTGGTCGTATTTTTGCGGAAGGCTCCGAATCAATAACCCATTTCTCGGTTCCCTCCGTTTCCATCAAGTCTATCCTTTACGTTCGATGGATATCTCTCTCTCTCTCTCCCTGGTCAATTTTAGAAAGGACGAGGGTGGAAGACAAAGAGCGGAAGGAATCGGAAGATTCTATACTGGAACAAAGTTCTCCAGCACGTCGCATCTCGGAGCGAAGCACCATATAAGCGACAGTTTCGCTCGATCGGCTTTTCATTATGACTTCCAGCGGAGTCATGGAATATCGATAGGAGCAAGGAAACGGGCAATGGACGAGAGAGATAACGAGAGGGAGATATACCTATACAGGCTGGGAAGAGATATAGGTTGGGGGGGGGGGGGGGTATGAGAGTAAAACCACGTTTTATCAAAAATCCCTTCGATTCGCGCAGCTCCTCGTGTTTGCATTCGTATCTATGCACGTGTTAGGGGAAAAAACGATTCATTCTCCCACCGGGCCGTTCCCCAGGATCGTTTATCAGGCTGTCATTCCTGTAAAACAATTTTTCCACGCGAGGCTGGTCGAACGATCGGGTCGCTGTGAAAAACTGTTCAACACCGGAAATGGATCTATCGATAGACGTGGATAGAGATTGCTGATGAGTGCAATCAACCGCCGTCCTTTCGTCCGTTTTCGATCAACGATGATCCAGCAATGATCGTGCTTTTTCTATGCATCTTCTGGAGAATGTCCGGTAGTCCGTGCGTCGGAACGAAGGGAACGACTCGATCCACCAAAGTAACCTATTCGAGAAGCCTCCTCGAGCCGGAACGTCATCAGGGTCCAGCCGGCACGGTCCGTGCGACCAGTCCCGATGAACCGCGCAGATCTGTAGACAAAAAATGGCTGGAGACGATTTGACGAAGATGCGGTTGAAGGTCTCTCTTGAGGAGCGGGAAAGCCAAAAAGACGAGAGAGCTCGATCGGAGGGTCGGCGGAGATCGCTGGCAAGGTTGCGCCAAGATGCAGACGTCAAGAGGGTGGGTCCGTAGGAAAACGCGGCCGGTGGATACGGAGTGGTTTGGAAAGAAGTACAGCTGGAGCAAGGGGTTATCCAGGGACGAAGATCGCCGGAGATGCCCGAGGGCAGGAGTTGTTCGTTGAGAGGTTGGTTGCGCGCGGCGTATGGCTGGTGGTCTCTCCCCTTCGGGATCAATACGGGACTGTGTGTTGGGTCGGCGGTGGACCCTGTTGTAATACGAGGGTCGTTGGTTTTCCCGCGCCACCCCCGCGCATCAACCGCGTGCACCGCCCGTATAACGAGTCGAAACCAGCCAGGAGAGGTCCTTAGGGAGGTATATCGCGTGCCTCATGCGTAATGGAAATAAAACTGGCAATCCTTTGCCCTTTGCAGTTCAAACTGCTTGGAACAATCGCTCGCGGGATAAACGTTTATCGCGCCAAAAGCCCCTCGATTTCCCCGCAACGTTCAGGTCCGATTTAGCCCCGAACGATCGCTCGAGCCGTCAGCCCCGTGACCCAGGAAGGTCACGCAGCATACCCAAATTTCAAATTCATCCCGGCGATTCAAAAAACTCGAACGAACCCAAATAATCCTTAAAAGAATGGGAAATCGAAAAAAAAGTTGGTCTACGAGTCACACGATCGGGAGAGAGCCCGGTCTAGACGTCCTAGTAATTATTCCCTCAGTTGGAAGACCGCTCGAACCTCTACTTTAATTCACTAATTGGCCTCACGGTCGACCTACCAATTAACCCACTAGCCTCCGAGCGGCCAACTCGAGCAGCCCCCTTCAAAAGCTTCGCGGCCACTCGACGACCCTCCAGGACGATCACTCGGTCAAGGGACGAGAGATTTGTCAGGGGATGAAAAATGTACACACTGGGAGATTTTTTATCGCCGAGATATACCCCGAGGACCAGGATCATCATCATGATCGTTACACATAAAATTCTCCAATGACGATGAAAGGAGACTGGAAGAGTGTGGTGGCAAGGTGGAGGCTAAGGGTCGAGATTCGAGTCGGTTGGTCCACTGGCAATTTCCAGTTATAACGCTTAATCCGTATTTCATCGTCCAAAACGGTCCTCCTTTTCGTTGCAAGCTCGAGGAGGGAAAGGGAGGTCAGGGACGAGGATAAGAGAGACGCTCGTCCGTGGATCGTCATCGTACTCGTGAAAGTCGAGTCGCAGTAAAATATAATTACGTTTCGAGGATTATCCTGGCGACGAGGTAGATCTCCGTGCGACTGCTACCACTGGGAGGGCTTCTCTTCCCGATGTCCCTCCTCTCCGTCCGTCCCTCTCGCTCGCTCGCTCGCTCGCTCGCTCGCTCGCTCGCTCGCTCGCTCTCTCTCTCCAACACGGTGTAATTCTTCGTCTTTGATCCAAGTTCCCCATTTGCCCGGAATCCGAAGCAGGGTTCACCGAAGCGTCCTCTTTTTTTCGCACACGAAGATGGACCATCGAGCGCAGTTTATTAATCGTTCCGGATCGAGAGTAATCGAAAAACGTTCCGTGCATCCCCGAGGATTCGTCATCAACCGAGGTTTGTCGGGTCGTTACAGCCATTTCCGATTTCCGTTCTAACCTCTGCAAACTCGAATCGGTCACCGCTCTTTCGAAGGCCTCCGCCGCGTCCAATGATTGAAACAGCGTTCCTCCGATTCCGAAAAACGTGCACGCGAGGAGGAACTCGCTGCGATTCGAGCACGAAATCGAGGCAAAATCGGACTGAAAAATGGCCTCGATAGAGGGTAAAGAAAAAAAGAAGGAGAAAGGGGTCGCGGGTGAGAGTTGGAAACGTTTCGAAAGGGGTATCGAAGCTCCCGAAGGGCACCAACACCGAGGAGAGAAGAATAGCGCGATTCGGGGTGTCCACGAGGCCTAAATAAAAGGGTTCGGGCTCGCAGCGGTTCGGCGAGGGGGACACGTCGGGAGGGAGAGGGAAAGTTGCAACGGAGGCGTCCGGCTGAACGCGGAAGGGAAATAGACCGGGCGTCAGTCCGGTAAATTGGCTCCATTCATCAGAGAGGGTATTCCTGTCGCGAGTTCACCTCGCTGTTCTCCATCGTTCGACTCTTTTCCATCCGTGAGCTCGCTCCAGCCGGGTCCTTCCGCGCTCTTCGTCGTCCCGCTGTGTTTTCCCACTCCCTCGCACCCATTGCTTCGGTGACACGCGTTTCGTCGCGGCTCGTCCATTTTTTCACGTCTGTGCTAACCAAGTTTTCGCCCGGTGGCGTCCTTCGTTGCGTCGGACCAAACAAGAGAAATAAAATATACAGGGTGTCATCCGTGAAATGGCTAAGAGTGTCATCCGTGAAATGGGGGCTGGGGGACACCCTGTATAAAATAAGAGCTGTTGGACGAGAAAGTAAGGGTACTCGGAACCGCGAGGCATCTCGCGGTGGCGTTGACTCGATTCGACGCGTTCGGATTCAACGAGGACAACGGGGGGACGAACGAGTGACAAAACGGGAGCGTGATTTTCGTTACGATTCCTCAATAAATCCAGTGTTTCGCGAAATAAGATATTCCGAGGAAGAACGGGAGACGCTGGCGCATCGTGCGCAAAACTCGAGCTAATGAGAATGGAAGTTCGCGGAGGATGGCTCAAGGATAACCGGCGAGAAGCAAACTTGACGAGACAAAGCGCGGTGCCGAGAGGAAAAAAACGAGCAAACGAGAGAAATAAAATAAAAAGAAAGGATTTTAAACAAACATTTTCCCCCTGAGCATGGTCCCCGTGTAGTCCCTGTTTTTCCGTCCTCGCCGGATAAGGATAAGCGGATAAGAGAAACGGCCTTTCGCGCTACGCAAGTCCCCAAAGATCCCATCGCAATGTCACACGGATCACGCGACGCTCTCGGAGCCGAGCGTTCGGCCCTTCTTTTTTTTTTTCTACCCCGCCCCAGCCCAGGAATAAAATGTTTCTGCAAACGTGACTAAATTGGGTGCTTTGATTCGAAGCAACTTCCGGCTTCGTCGTAACACAATTTAGCCAAATAATAGTTTCCTTGTTTCGAGCGTCTGGTCTCGAGTGATGCAAGTAATATTCTTCCCTCTCTCTCTCTCTCTCTTTCTCGCTTCGCAACTCTACTCTTTAGAACCAATCTGAGATTTAATTTACTAACATTATTTGCTTCGCTTCCAATTCTGTACTGCGGAGTGTTCACCCTTGTTCATTGATTCGTTATATTAAACCGATAACGCTATTAAATGCGCTAATTCATGCAACATTGATATCATTGCATCGATATACGAAAAATATTATTGTATCGCCAAATATATTAATAATGATTCCCATGGATTATCTAATTTCTCAACTGCGTGCGAAGGTTAAGAGAAATGGATAGAAAAAATGTAAATGTATAAATCGTAATACAATAAAAAATGAACATGATAAAAGGTGATAAATAAAATAGTATAAAAGGGGAGAGAAAGGTTGCGTTGTGCAATTTGGAAGAACGTTTGGGGACGCGTCGCGATGCGCCTATAGATCAATCGCAACTCTCGTCTCTTCGTCTCCGAGAGACGATTTTTCGGTCCCGTACACTTTCGGGAAGGAGTTCCACGTGTCCTTAAGCCCCGTCTATAGGAGGAGGCAAAGTGTCGGGGAAAGTGCGCTCGTGGGGTTGACTCGGTTGAAGCGTCCAAAGGAACGCCGTATCTTCGCGAACATTACAATAACAAAGAGTCGGAGGGATTCACCCTCGAGTATGTGCCACGCTCTATGGGACCGTGGAGAATTGCCCGAATAACGTTCCCGAGCATTATCATACGGTACCCTTAAGCCTCCGCCATTTTCAGACTCGCACACTGCTACGCGAGGAGAACCCCCCCCCCCCCTCCCTTAAATTTATTCCGCGCACCTTCCAACGCGTACACCTCCCGCTAAAGGGGAGAACGTTATGGCAAAAAGGGAGAACACCGAATGCCCGAGCCTGCCCTTTTTTCTTTTTTTTTCTTCCATCCCGAAGACGCACTCGAAATTTTCGTCACTTTATCGTTTTTATTATCCACGATTAATGTCAGAATAAATTTTTCGAAAATTGAATAGCTAGATCCGCCTTATCCTCGTGATTTTTTTTTTCATCGGCTCGATCTACCTCGACCGTGCCATTTTTTCCCCCCGTCTACAAACTACTGCCATCATTTTTTTCTCTAATTTCGATTTTACTATTCAAAAAAATACTATCAGCCAAAATATTATTGAAAATAGAATATTGAAGGAATTTCCAAATATAGAAATTGCAAGGAATTTAATATTCGTATTTATATTGTATTATTATTGAAATGTTATTGCGCCGCAAAAAAGAAGTAACATCGTAGCCAAAATATCATTAAAAATCAAATATTGAAGGAATTTCCAAATATAGAAATTGCAAGAAATTTTATATTCGCATTTATATTGAATTTTTATTGAATGATCGTTATGGCACCGTAAAAAAAATATCGGCCAAAATATTATTGAAAATAAAATATTGACGGAATTTTCAAATACAGAAACGGCAAGAAATTTAATATTCGTATTTATAGTGTATTATTATTGAATGATTGTTACGCGTCGTGAAAAAAAATCATACCCAAAATATTAATAAAAATAAAATATTAATGGAATTTCCAAATGTAGAAATTGCAAGAAATTTAATATTCGTATTTATATTGTATTATTATTGAATGATTGTTACGCGTCGTGAAAAAAATCATACCCA
>JAPYZJ010001851.1:0-37518 GCA_030522765.1 Ophioninae sp. B BG-2022a
TTACTTTTTACGTTTTACGAATTCTGAGATCACAGATGCAACCGAGACTGCGGTTTCAACGATATTGATTACAGGTCTGTCTATCAACGCCGCGGGTATTCGGGAAGGCTTGCGGGGGAGAGCTCAACGAAGTTTCGCGGCGGTGGTGCGTCGCGCGGCCGCTAGGTGGCTAGCGGGTCGCGCGCCGCGCGTCAGCGGTACAGCGCGCCTCCGCTATATAAGGGAGAGCTCTTAGCCCGCGTGACACTCGCGGCCGTGCGTGCATGGCTCGCCGCATGGTCGTGGGGTGGCGAGAGACCCGTCGCATAGGGGTAAGTATGCGCGGTTCTGTGCTAGTTCACGGATCTATATTAGATCCGTGAAAAAAAATATATATTCTTAACACCTCGTTGTTAATGCATATCTCCGCGATTGTCAATTTCGTGTGTCGTCTTTTCAAACTTACAAAAATGTATTCTCAACGAGCGATGCAATAAAACGGGGGGCGCAAAAAATAAATTCTCCGAACGCTCGGTCACCGTAGAAGGACCGTGGTTACATGCTTCGCGTACATCAGAGGACCACCCACGGCCAGAAATCGATCAGGAATTGATATACCCCTTTTTACTTCGATGACGGTGAGAAAGACGAGTGGAGATGAGAGTGAGGGCTCTCGAGCGAGTATAACCCGAGTGGAGACAAGCATCGGATACAAAACCACCCAACGTACACAATACGAGAATGGTCGGGAATTGTGGTTGTATGCCCAGGATACAAGAGTCACAGGTGTGTACTACCACAACTGAGGAGTATCCTCTCGACTAACCCTTCGATATCCGCTACGACCTACGTGCTCAACGCTACGAGACGCGAGCTCCTCAATTCATGATAACAGCTTTCGGAACTGAGCGCGTTCCCGGGTGCTCTCGACAGTCGATCTTATCGTAACAGAGAATTATCGTTCGAATGGCAAGTCAGCACGGTCGCACGCGCTCGACCCTTTCCAACGTTGAAACAAATCACTGCTCCCATATACCTATTATATATATATATATATATATATATATATACGTATATCTATATATCCATGTGTTTGAGGTACACAAGGTCTGAAGGAAGAGAGGAAGAAGTCGACGAACAGCATCCACGTGGAGAACACGATTTCTATCGAAGTATGCGTGCGTGTGTGTGTGTGTCTGTGTCTCTGTACGTATCTGTCTCGCGAAACTTCGTCGCACGAATCTCAAACCGGGCATCCGTGTGGACTATCTTGGTTGATGTGTGTGGTATACGAGGCACGTAAGGAGACACCGGATCGCGCGGAAGGCGAATCGTTTTGTTCTTTATCACGAAAAAGAGGGACATTATCGAGATCAACGGAATCCTGAAGGGGGATGAAACTTGCTTCGTTCTTCTTTCCTTCGTTTTCCACCTGTGTGTGAGTGTATACGTACGTGATTCACATTTTTTAGGCAAGAGTTCTGTGTTATACCGTTTATTCAGTTGCCTATCGAATGTGTTCGATTTATGTTCAATATTTACGATAACACTATGTCTAAACGTTATGCGTACAGTGAGCATTCTGTTATATAAAATGGAAAGTGTTGGTAATCATTAAATATCATTTTAATTATATTAACATGTATCCTTAATTAATTCGAACTTTATATTTATTGTCTTGCTCTTATTAGAATATGAGTGCATGATAAATAAAATGTATTTTCGAATAGTATACGTACACTCGAAATGTGAATACTTTAACGTAATAAAATAACGTTTAGTTCGATGCTTAAATGACATGTAAATGTTAAATCGATTATTTATTGCGTTTCGACTAAGTGCATCGATTTCGATGGCAATTAAGCCACAAAAAGTCGTACGATCCTCCAAATTATTGTAATGCAGTAATTAATTTAATTTACGATTCATCAATGTAACCGATATAATTCACGAACATACAGTTATTATTAACAACCGGACTGAGTATTTCAGCGGTTGCTCGAAATGGTGAGAAAAAAATTGCTATCGATTACGCGATAGCTTCAACTTCATAAATAAAAACCCAAGGGTGAAAGCGTTCAATTAAGAAGACTTCCGCGTATAACAATAATTTATTATCCCCTACAGTAATAATTATTGTTAATAGTAACAGTAATAAAAATAATTTATCATCCTAGTCCAGAGCCAAAGTTAGAAGCCTACGTAATAATGCATTAAAAACGAAAAATTGATGAAAAAAAAGTACCAGCGCTTGCTGTGCTTTCCAAAAGAACGGATAGAGCCTAAACGGCAGGTAACCTGATACTCCGCGACTCTAGCTCGTATCCCATGATTTTTATAGCTTTTTTGTCGACGCTCAATCAATCAATTTTTTATTATCATTACTCTTGAACTTTTGTTTCGCTTTTCTTGTTTTTTTTTTTTACTAAAAGACATCGATAAATAAACCTACACATCGAATCTTTATTTCTTCGATCCAGTCGGAAAGTTCGAGTAAATTAAGAGTAAGGAGACTGACCGCGGCAATGAGAGGTGGGGCAACACCACCGTGAGACTTGATCCGTCGGTGTCATAAATATCCGCAATTAGCCTTAATTAATAACTGACGAGTTGGCGGGGGTCCTTCGTATTCCATCCAGGCAGCGTTGCACCAAGTAGCCACGTGTGCTCGGTTTCCCATACATACACATATATGTGTCCTCAAAGCCACTATTATCTATGTGGGGACTTCGTGATATCCATACTTCGAAGATTTGGAAATTCACGTAAAGTAATGTATGGGGACTTTGGTATAGGATGTGATGGTTCGTGATATGATGGCTTAGGGTCCCCATACATTACTTTATGCAAATTTTCAAGTCTTCGAAACAACGTTTCGGTGAATGAGTTTTTCCTGCCGGTACGTCAAGGACAGTCCTCAATGTGACCGATCTGTTGACACCCGATATTACATGAACATAACGGCCTCAAAATATCCGTTCTCAGTATGTACATATACATATGCGTGTGTAAATATATGTAAGAATATGAAAAAGAGAAGCGTTCACAAGAGACTGTAAATATCGTGTTTTATCGTTGTTGCGACGAGGTTCGCGTATCCGAATGGCACTTTCATTGCCTTCTTTCTAATTGCTCGACTGCTGCTTGTGAAGGAACGCATGTCTCTCCCCGCCCTTTGTACACGCGTAGAATCGCGAGCCTCGTTGATCCTCCTTAACATACGAAACTCGCTTGAAAACTCTCGAAAAAAATCGATCACAATTGTCATTTGACAGCGAACGGATTTTTCGGTAATACGGCTTGGCGATCGTTTCCGTGTATTTTTTTCATCGCTGTCTCACGTTTCACGAAATCTTCCGTCTTCCTCGATTCTTTTCCTGGACACTTTTCAAGACAATTTGTCTTCGCTGACGGATGTCCGGCGCAATAACGTGTCTTTTCCTATTTCTCGCTTATGGTCTTTCTTTGACATTTAAAATCCTACTTTTGAATGTATATATCACTCGGAGAATAATGCCTCACGAATAATATTTCAAAGACCCGACTGCCGAGGGGTGAAGCGCGAGAGGGGGGGGGTTGAGTAGGGGTTTTGAAGTCTCTTGGTACGCGGATTGGTACGCCGTGGATATGGCATCGTGTGGCTCGATATTATTTAGCGTCGTAAGGTCGCACCCACTTAACCCCCCCGTCCAACACGGACACCGCGTTGACCATCTGCAATGACTTTGCAACGCCGCTTCGCTCAGAAGGATTCCCCCGCCAAGCTGACCTTCGTTTGTTGCATCCGTCCCTCTTTCTAATGAGCGTTTTTGTTGTTGTCGGAAAACAGACATAAAAAACAATTAGTCACACGATTCGTTCGAGCCCGAACGTTTTTCCATTCACCGACGTCGGAAAATATATTTTTACGAAATTTTTTCATTCAGTCAAATATTTTTTTCATGATTTTTTATGATTTTACGAAACGGGCGAATTCGAAAAACGTTTACTTAAGAGAGTTCTCAAAATTAGAAAAAATCAATAATAATTTTTATTTGGTTTACATTGAATTGTATCAATTATAAGTAATTTATTGATTTATTGATTATCATAAATTGTATGCATATAATGACCATTATTAATTAGGTCATTAGTTACAATAAATTTATAATTTATTATAGAACCAAAGTTAATGTTACGAAAAATCGAGTTTTAATCTTTCATTTTTATGAAGTTGATTGAATCCACGATTTATATGGGGGCAGATTTAATTCATGAATTAAAAATTAAAAGTTTGCTTCATCAAAATTATATTTTGTAAAGGTGAAATATATTTGGGTTTGTTTTGGGTTCGAATATTTTTTAGACATTGAACAATCTGAATATCTTTATCTGTAAACTTAAATATTTTTTTAATTTCTATCTCGGATAGTTTTCTCCCTTGAGTTTCGTTTTTTAGATTTCTCTAGACTCAAAAAATGCTTCGTACTTTTTCCCAAAAATAAATAACTGTTTGAAAAAAAAAAAGAATTTGATTCTTTTCCCAATATAAATGCATAAATTGAAGATAAATAAGTAAATACGAGGTATCTTAATTTTTGTGTCACGTACACTCTCGAGCGGGTGGAAAAAAATGATTCGGAGATATTCGATTTACTTTAGTAGAATGTGTGTTAGCGGAAGGGTTCGCCTTTTCCGATAATAATTCGTCAATAAATATCGAGATACGCGAGGTTGGGTATTTTCATTACGGGATACGCAAACACAAATATTGTAGTACGAAAACGGCTCGTCTTCGTTGGCGGGCCAGCGAGAAGGAGCCGATTCCCAGTCGTACAAATTAAATTGAACTGATCGTAAGTTTAAAATACACGAGTAATAATAATAAATAATGCGTTTCGCGAGAGCAAAGTGAGTCGAAGAGAGGAACGAGGGTTTGGAGTTTCGATTCGAATTCACGTTTATGAAGCGTCGCTCGCTTCCATCGCGTATCACATTATGGCATACTTATTCGATCGAACAAAGATACGAGATAATCACTTATGAGATTATCATATATCACCGGATTACGCTATGGGAGGAAAATCGAGATTCTCGAATAGCCCGGGCGTCGCGATCCTCCCCCTCCCACAATTTCGTGCCCTTCCCCGCCTGCTACTTTTTCTTCACTTCGAATCGTAAAACCGGCGCGTAAAATTTAAATACGAGATCGTCCTTTTTTTTTAACTTTTTTCGGTATCGCGAACAACGCGAAAAGAAGAAAAAAATATCGACATTAATTCTTGGGTCACGAAAGTGGAATTTTAACGCTTACTCGTGAGGCTCAACCGAAACGAAAAAAAGAAACGTTCACCCAAAATGTCCCTCTTCGATGCTCTCGAATAACCGTGAAAAGAATTTTCCAAAAAATCATTTTTATATAAAGATTTCGTCGTTGGAAAAATTCTTTTTTTTTTTAATTACCTGTAATTAAAAATAAATCCACGCAAATTATCTGGAAAATATGATATCCTCTTTGTTACTCTAAAAAAAGGGTAAAAATAATTTTCCAGAAAATCAGTTATCAATCACCACTTTGTCATTTGGAAAATGATGAAAAATGAAATTTATCTGAAAACGATGAAGAATAAATATATATTTTTTTTAATCACGAAAAATGAATTTTATCTTTTTTTAATTATCATGAAAAATGAATATTATTGTTTTATGAAAATGATTTTACCTGAAAATAATGGAAATTATAAGTGAACTTTGTTTTGTTTTTATTTTCGTTTGGCAACGAGAATATCGGGGACTTTAGTTGAGATTGGTTCCGATTGGAAATCACCATCCGAATTCCTCGTAAGGTGTAGAGAAGCGTGCATAGGTGATTCTCCACCGTTCCGCGCCCTCGGGACGCCGAAGGGTCAAACGGATAAGACCTAGCGTTTGCTCGTAAACGTCCGTATGCGTACGGTCCTCGAAGCGAGAGGTGCATTCGTCGTTTCAATAGCCTCTATTCCTCGTAAGCACGCGTACACGCATAACCCTCAACGTTTTACCTTCGACAAATTAGCAAGAAACGAAAAAAAGAAAAATTTCGTAAAAATCTTACTACGAATTTACGTCGACCTCCGACTGTCAACGATCTTGTATCGAGGATTTTTCCTTTTTTTCTTTCTTTTTTCTTCACCACGACTTCCTCGTAACCTCGGATTTTATATTCCTCAGAGTTGCTCATCAGAAGAGGAACTGTTGGCGGAGAAAAAATGCGATAAGGATGACGCGGCGATTCGACCAATGTTTGATTTTTAATACTTGCTGAGAAGGGGGGAGAGAGAGATTTGAGATTTGATGGTGTATATTTATGCCTTAGCTAGCTATGAGGTAAATGATAATTACAAACGCAGTCTAGTGAGATCAATGAGACCATGCGAGAAAAAAAAAGAATAAAAAAATATACATATAAAAAGTGTAAGAATATAAGAATCGATTTAGGGAATAACGCAAAATAAACTAAAAATACGAAAGATCTGTATCGCAAAATACCGCTGAATAAGCCATAAAGCAACGCAAAATAAAAATAATATAACGCAAAAACAACGAAAAAGTAAAAGAAAAGTAGAGAAAGTGGGAGACAGAGAGAGAAAGAGAGATATGATATATAGGGTTTCCCACGTAAGAATGTCATCCGTGAAATGGGGAGTTGGGTGTGAAATTCTGAGTCGATTGATATAAGCATGTATGGTTCCCGGATCAACCGGTGAATTGTTATTAATTTTTAAAGGCAGCCAATCAGGCGCGCCCGTCCAGTGGGCTCAGCCTCGAAATAATTGTTATATTAAGACGTTCAGTTTCATATCGCAGGTCCATGACGATGTATTTTTATACCTTGAAGACAAGTCCACAATTTCCGCCTTGAACTCTCCATTTCTATGGAAATATGTCAAACAAATTTTATGGAAACGCTTTTTTGCATTTCCCCAGTTTAATTTTGCACTTTTGGCAAAAACTCGGGCATATTCGTAACCAGGATAAAATTTCCGATTAAATAGAACCTTTTAAGAGTTTAAAAACGAAAAAAAAATTTTTCGTCCTTTTGGGCCACTTTTCCAGAATCGAGAAAATCACGAGATTTGAAAAGATCGTAGAGTAGACTTCTCCTATGCGATGGAGATTTTTTTGGTGTGTTTGGAAAAGGTTTTTGCTCGACTTAAATAATGGCGTTGGAACCATATCGATATCTCTTATAGTTTTCCCGGAAAGTCCACTTGAAAAATTGCAAAAAAAGAGGCAAAGGGGTGTGTATGGAAAAATGTGCGAAAATCAGTGGTCCAACTTTGAAATTCTGCCAAAAATCGAAATATCATCGGATTTTAATTATTGGAAAAGCATTTTGAAGAGAAAATCATAACGAAGAGATTGAGCGCATGGTGGAGTATCAAATCCTAAAGGAAAGAAAGTTATCGATGATTGAGTGAAAAAACTTTTTTCGCCCAAAAACCGAAAAAAATTTTGGATTTTTAATATTTTTTTTATTGATCCATTTCGATGTAATTTTATCTCTTGAGCATGAATCTACCATTCATTTCCGCCAAAACTCAAAATTTCTGTGAAAAAATCGTAAAAAACTTTAAGAAACACGATTTTTTCATGAAAATTTTGGGTTCTGGGGGAAATTAATAGGAGATTCGTACTCAGGGGATCAAATTACATCGAAATGGACCACTTAAAAAAATATTTAATATAAAAAATTTTTTGTATTTCCGGACAAAAAAGTTTTTTCACTCAATCATTGATAACTTTTTTTCCTTTAGGATTTGACACTCCACTCTGTGCTTAATCTCTTCGTTATGATTTTTTCTTCAAAATATTTTTTTAATCATTGCAATCCGACGACTTTTTGATTTTTGGCAGAATTTCAAAGTTGGATCATCGATTTCTGCAAATTTTTCCATACATACATACCCCTTTGCCTCTTTTTTTGCGGTTTTTCAAGTGGACTTTCCGGGAAAACTATACGAGATATCTATACGAATCCAACGCCATTGTTTTAGTCAGGCAAAAACCTTTTCCAAACCCACCAAATGTATCTCCATAGCTAATAAGAAGCTCACCCTACAACACTTTGAAATTTCGTGATTTTTGAGATTCCGAAAAAGTGGCTGGGACAGTCGAAAAATATTTTTTTCTGTTTTTAAACTCTTAAAAAGGTCTATGTAATCGGAAATATTCCGCTGATTACGATTATGCCTGATTTTTTGCCGAAAGTGCAAAATTAGACTGGGAAAATACGAAAAACCTTTCTAGAATATTTTTTCGATATTTTTCCCTAGAAATGGAGAGTTCAATGCGAACCAAATTGTGGATTTATCTTCAAGGTATAACAATACATCGTCATGGACCTACGATATGACACTAAATTCGAGGCTACGCTCGCTAAAAGGGCATGCCTGATTAGCTGCCTAAAAATTAATAACAATTCAGGGGTTGATCCGGGAACCGTACATACTTATATTCATCGCCTCAGAATTTCACCCCCAACCTCCCATATCAAGCATGACATTCTCAATTGGGATACCCTGTATATTGATATTATTAATATTTATTACGCCCTGGCATGCCATTGGGAAAAAATTATGAATGCACAAAACGAAAAAGAATAATAACAAAATTGTAATCGCAATACAAATAAAAAAGAAAAAAATTTTTTTTAAAATTTAAAAATATATAAGAAAATAAAAGAGAGAGAGAGAATGAGTGCGAGCGCCTAGCATGGATGAACCGCAGGCCACAGGTGTAGTAAACTCCTTTTACCTCGTGAGCCCTCGCTTAATGGACCACAGTGCCTCGGCTCACTTCTTGTTCTTCTTCTTCTCGAACGCGGCCTCTTCGCGCTCCCATGTACATCGCCGTATAGCCCTCTCGCCCCCCAACCCCTCTCGCCGTTCTGGCCGCCCCGCGACCCCGAGACTTTATGACGTTTGCACTCTCGCGCCCGTCGTACGCGGGCACAACGTATTATAGCGTGTCCTCCACCGCGAGACTACGTACTCGCAGTTTATGCGCACGCGTATACGCACACACGGGTCTGCATTACATATTTACCGGAGAACAATAACGGCCCGACGCTCGGCACTCTTCCGCTATTTCGCTATTTTTTTTGGGTCCGATACCCTCAAGGTAGTCGCCGATTTCGTTTATTCGAGAATCGAGACTTCATTTTGCGCTAAAAGTTACTGGGTTTGACGGTTTTGGGCCGAGAGCAAGTAGGAAAGATATCGCGGAAGGGCACGGGGAAAACTTTGAAAACCCTATATTTGTAAACTCGGGATTCTTCGGTGGATCGATGTTTCCACGTGGCAACGCACTCTTCGGATTTTAGGGATTTTCAGTCGATCGAAAGAAGGGCACTGGGAAAGTGGCGAAAACCCGCGTCGGTAAATCGGAGCTTTTTCTTTATACAGTCTTCTCCACGTAGCGATGTATCCTTCGTACTCATCGATATTTCCACGTGGCAACGCACTCTTCGGATTTTAGGGATTTTCAGTGGATCGAAAGGAGGGCGAAAAGTGACGAAAGGAAAGTGACGAAAACCCGCGTCGGTAAATCGGAGCTTCTTCTTTATACAATCTTCTTCACGTAGCGATGTATCCTTCGTACTCATCGATCTTTCGTATATGAAGATCGCAGAAGGGCACAGGGAAAGTGTCGATAACTCGCGAACCAGACGTTCCTCGTTTCTGAAACTTTACATCCCTCATCCCTTTCTCGTTTTTCATACTTTTCATCTATCCTCCTTCCTCATAATCAGCAGGGTTCGAAAAAAAATCGCGTATCGGGATCCCGAGAAATCGGATAAGTATTAAAAACAGGGAGTGATAATTTTCTATTCCTTCGGTGCAACGGTTCGGCCCGTTTGAAACATTATCGTTAACTTACTATCCACAGAACGTTGTACACTTTAATCCGGAATGCTTTTCACCTCTCTCGGTACGTGTGTAACAAATATTGAACAGTATTTAATACCAGCCGCGATACGTAATACCTACGGTCGTAAGGAGCGCGTATTGCACACGGTCATACACGCGCACACTTAAATACGCGATCATTATGTGCGTGCTCGTAACGAATCTTTTAAATGTCGTGGCATCGGCTTGAATCATTGCAACCACGTGTACATTCTGTTCGCGGATCCTACTACACGGCCAATCTTTTCTTATATTTCCATCCTTATCCCTCCGCCTCTTCTTCACCTTCTTTTTCATCTTCTTCTTATTCTTATTCTTTTCCGATCCGATAGAAAGGCAATTCCTATCTTGACTGGTTTATCACGGGGTTATTCTCGCTCATCAACAGGGACACGAGCCGATTCTACAACTCGCCAATACAGATCGTGTTATTCCCTCGTGCTGAGATTTTCTATGCGCCGAGAAAATCTCAGCTGTTTCTCCGCATTCGCACAATCATTTATATATATGTCTATTATATATACGTATATTCGCAGGTATATCGCTATGTGACAATACTACAACTGAATTAATATTTCCCTATCCGAACTTCAGGGTTTTCTATTTTTTGAGCCATCGATAAGGATTTATAAATAAAATGTGTCAAACTCAAAATTTTTTGCAGTTCGATCGAGACAACGTTGCTCCGCTGAAACGTCGATTTTTTTTCTCGCTCATACGTGGACGTGCACTCCGTACTTAGTCTCGTTGCCACTTTTGTCTATTTAAAATCACGTTTGAATCGTGATGTTTCCTTGATTTTATTATTTTTCGCCTACCTTACAAATATCGAACTCAACTTTTCCCAATTCCTTCATATGTATGATTTTGCCTCATTTTTTATTGGGTTTTCTTTTTCGAGTGGACCTACCAGAAAAGCTAGTTTAGAAATCGATATTTGGGATAAATAAAACAAATTTTTCACGCCTGTCGAAATCCTTTTTAAAGCCCCCTTAAATAACGAGTAACTTCATTAAAATAAGTTACGACTTTTTGTAATTTCGAGTTTACGGAAAAAGTTTTTACGAGGTTTGAAAAAATTATTCTTACCGGTCTAAAAGCTTATTAATTTTTCTGGACAGAATGATCGAACGGTCACCTTTATTACGTGTTTATTTTATCTGGAATGTCACTCGCGATTTAAATCATTTAAAAAAATAATGAAATGTAAATCCAAAAGATGCTAAAAATCTCATCGAATCGGAACAAAATAAAGAAGAAAAAAAAAACGTCACGAAAATTACAATTTTATATTTATCGGTTCATTTTTTATTTGATCATTTTTTGATTTACGACAATAATATGATTCCGCATACTTCTTTCTGTTCTACGAGTATTCTACGAGTAGTTGACTCGCAGAATTCTCTTATCGACTTATGAAGATGTATTCCGTTATCCACAGAGGTAAAAAGATTTATGATTATTTCAGTTCTTTTCTACCATAGTAGTACACGTCTTTTGGATCAACAGAATACAAAACTGAAGAGGAGGCTCTTAACTCGCTTCGCATCGTTTGACGTTTCTTATATTTTTGTGAGGTTTTACGTTCGAAAAGTAAATCATCACGACAGTATACCTACACAAACCGTATGGAGCTATGACACAAGATTTTTACGTGTTTCGAGGTCGACAGAAGCGTTCAAATCTATTAAGATTGACACGTGACAGAGGAATAAAAAAATGCAATATATTTGTTTGTCAGAATGTTCGGTGAAGAGCAAAGCTCATTAGATAGGAAAAGAGAAACGAGGGTTACTTTTATGATTTTCCTACATTGTAATTCTTCAAAGTCGAAAAGTAAAACCAAACAACAGCAATGTGAGTCGATCCAGATAAGCCGAAATCCAATCAAATTTTAAAAATTCACAAGAAAACCCAAACTGACCGGTAGCAAACCCAAACAAACCCACATTGCCGGAAGGATGGATTACTAGTAGCTATAGCAGGCAATTGCCAGAGCACATACCGACCCAAACACCAACATTTACTAGAAACCCCAAATAAACTTAACCAAGTCCATGGCAAACCCACAGTGCGGCAAAGTGGATGATTTATTCGTAGCTTGATCATGTGATACTTTAAAGCTATACTTAGACCCGTCTAAACGTTAAAAACCCCCTATAAAAAACGAAACAAACCTAGCCAGGTACATCGTAAACCCAAACAAACGCGCAGCGCAGCAAACTGAAAGAATGATTTGTATCTTGAGCACGTAATACCCCAAAACGATACCTAGACCCACCCAAACGTCAATAAATCACTAGAAAACATAAACAAATTTAGCCATGTCCATGGCACGCTCAAACGATCGCGCAGTGTTACAAAGTGGAAGGATCGTTCGTAGATTGATCATGTTGAGCATGTTGCCCCAAAACGTCAAACTGGATCGAACCAAACATTAAAAAATCACTCGAAAACCCAAACAAATTTACCCAAGCCCATGGNNNAACCCAAACAAATTTACCCAAGCCCATGGCACGCCCAAACGATCGCGCAGTGTTACAAAGTGGAAGGATTGTTTGTAGCTTGATCATGTTGAGCATGTTACCCCGAAACGTCAAACTGGATCGACCCAAACACCAAAAAATCACTAGAAAACCCAAACAAACGTAATAAGAATTGGCTGCAAGCCCAAACAAACCCACGATGCAGCATGGATGGATTACTTGTAGCTGGAGCACGTAATAGAGCCGATATCCAAGGTTCTCCCTGCCCTCCCGCTGCCCTCCTCCTGCCCCTTCCAATCGCCAACCCCATATCAGAGGCTGGTATCGCGCGTGGGCGCTCGCGGAATATCTTTTGAGACGTTCGATGCCGCATCGAAGATTATCTCGCATTATCTCGCGCTATCGAGCACGATCCTCCGATCCTCACCCCGAGATAGGATCGCGGGTGTTCGCAGAGAGAGAGAGAGACAGAGCAGGATCGAGGATCCCGCGGAGAAACCAGAGGAGAAGGAGGGCCGCGACCCGTCGCTCCATTACGATCCTCTCGTGTATCTCTTCTCACCCAACTCTCCCTCTCGGAAAACCCCCTTCGATCCTCCCGCAAATCCCCCCCTCCCGGCATTCCCTCTTTGTCCTTTGCCTCTTGGGATCATCCGTTGTAGAAGCGCGAGCCAACATTATACTGTACCAACGATGCATCCGTTTTTTTTTCTTCCTCATACCCTCGTTGTGGCATCGATCACAGGCCCACGAAGATCAACGAGCACTTGCGAAATACAACCCCCCCCCCCCCCCCCCCCCCCCCCCCCCCCCCACATTCCCTCAAAATTAGCATCCTCGGTAGATATCCTTATCGACTACGATCAGGGAAGTCGATTGTCCAATCCGAATCCGATAATCCGGTGGGTGGATAAAATCTAGCCGAGACTGCTCTCAATGGTGGAGTATCAATGGGGACCATTATCCGACGGCCAGAGGTAAATAGACGATGACACCGCACTGCGGTACTTGTCAATGTCGACTCATTCATAACGCCTAATGGCTTTCGGAGCCTGAGAAATGGATTTTTATTTCGTCTTGTTCGAGGAATCAAAAGATGTAAATCGTACTTTTGGTTTTTCGCTGAAATACGTCGAGAAGGATCTTGCATGATGGAAAATTGTGCGGAGGAAACCAATTTCTAGATCCCGGATTATCTTTCGTCAATAAATGGTCGCTGGAGCGGGAGTTTTGCTCCGATCAAGTTCTATCAAGGAAATTCGTAATCAACGGATCATTTTACATCGACCAAGTTGCCGGAAACATACTAGGACTGTTATATTCGTCAAAGCCTCATCGGAAACATAACCGAGTCGAAAATAGATTTTTCGTTCTTCGGTGAAATGGAAAGAACAGAGGTCCTGGTTTCGTGCGAAATTGTTTGGTGGTCATTAATGTCAAAGTTCCTTATCCAACCAAGATATATTAAGTTCAGGACATAGTTAGTCAACGGTATCAGTGCTGAAAAGCCCTTTCTCCGATCGAACGATGAAAGACACCGAGAAAAGTGTCTGAAATGACAACCAACATTTCTCAGCTAATTTTCCTATTTCTCGATCATGTCCTTACTGCTCAATCTCATACGTTTTCTGCTAATCGAAGATCGTCCAACCCACTTCGAATTCTTTTCTAGACCTGACCTCAGTCCAGACCTGGTTCCAGAACTTTTCCAGGTTTTCTATCATAAAATCCCTATGGGCGTTTGGATACCCAGTGACCGATGAATTGCTCATAACCAGTCCCCTCATATATCAGGCCCCTAACAACATTCCCCAACATTAGCCAAACCGTCGCTACCCATTCCTCGTATAACCGAACGATTCCACCCAGAAAGCACCACCTGCTTTTTTCCATTTGATCCTCAACAGCCTCCTAATCTTCCAATCCACAAGATCCTCCGGCCAACTCCTCCTCCGATCCACCGTAGGGTCTAGAATGACGTTTGACCTCCCCGGCTGGAGTATATCGCCCCCTATATTTCCAGCATCGAATGTGGGACTCGGAGGTCTCGTGGAGTCTCGGTTGGCGGTGGTAGAAAATATCGTTCGGCCGATCTTCCGACGATTTGTCAGCGCTCGAACGGTCGTGTACCACCTTATCAAATGTATATCGAACACCGCTCCCTCGTGTATTTACCGTGGCTCGAAACCGGTGAGGTTTTATTGCGCTATCCTCACTGACCACATGAGCTTTCGATTTCATCGTCGTCGCGGGTTAACGCTCTTCGGATCCTTCGAAACCACCCTCTCACCCCTCTTCACCGTCGACCGGTGATTCCTTCGTCAATAGGAGGAGAGACCAGGCACGCACACGAATCTCCGAACACATCCGACCCACGTGTACGAATGTAGGAACCGAGGAGACGGTTTTCCATGTGCGCATGCGCGCGACGATCGTATCAAATTATTCGAACGCGTTATATATGCGCGTGTTATTTCTGGATGCTACCATGGGGTTGGCAGCACGGATGTGGGACCCCGGCCTACGTTTGAAAGCGAGAATCTTATCCCTGGATTTAGACGACTACGGATGGCGAGGAAGGAAGGGGGGGGGGGAGGTGGTTGGTGGCGGTAGTTGCCGGAGAAGCGGGGGAGAAAGGGGATTCCCACGGTTCGGAATCCCTGGCTCAGTGTTGGGTGTCAGGTGTACTATTATTCCTTCGGAAACCGGTAGCCATTCGTTGATCATCAGCCACCCACGCTCGATCCTCCACCCTCTCCATTCTCCGGTATCGGCGATGTTCCACCTGGTCTCGGTTTTCAGCGACCGTTGGTGGATTCGAACTCCTCCGCGCTGAAAGCAGCACGGAGTCAATTGCAGTTGGATAACGTAGATCGATGGGGGACTCTCTTCGTGAATGGTGATGGACTTTTTCGACGGGGATACATCCAGCTGTTCGACACGTTACACCAGAGATAACTGGTGTTGGAACTTCTCCTGAAAACTTTTCTTTCCCAAGCAATGTCCCCGAACTTGTTTCGGTTTGTTTGGGTCGAGAACAATCAGGAGTAACGATCCACGTCCTGAAGCTTATCCACTTTTTTCGCGATTTCTTATCGTACTTCTTTTGGAAGTTATTCTTGACCTTGTCGTGAAATGTTCTCGAAGTTATCCTGGATTTTGTTCCGGCATTTTCTGGAAGTACTTGCAGATATTATCCTGAAACTCTTACTAGTCCGTCCTGGAAAATTTGGAACCTAAACGCAACCTTACCCAGGTCTATTCTAGGAGATATCCTGAAGCTCGTTTCTGTCCGTGCTAGTTCCGCAAAAACTGAAACTTGTTCGAAGTACCGACCATGCTCTGAAACCTATCCATTTGTTCAGGATCCACCTCGAAGGTGTACTGGACCACATTTTAGTCTTCGAACTTTCCATTTTCGTTGGTCCACTCGAATAATCACTAATCGCAATATCGTTACAACGATACTAAAAATTCGTCGAATTCATCGTCTATCGCTGGCATCGGTTTCTCGCTAATCATCTTATCGTTCGGCTCTCCCCCCTTCCATCCAACTCTTTTCCCCCAGGAGAAATACTCGCTGCCGTATGGTCAATGGGTTCCGGGACCTCGCCCCTCCGGGACTTTCGATCGCGATAAGGCCCCGTGATGCTGCGCGAACTTAGCGAATCCCCCCCTTCCCACTCTCCATTTCCCCTCCGGGATCGCGCATGCACACACGAACGATCATCGGCTTCTAAATACTGTGTAATGGCGCTTAATATATCGCCTCGAGATAACAATCGTCGGTGGGAGAGGGAGAGAGAGAGAGGGAAAAAGGACGAGACTGCCGATACGGGCCTTAGGGACTCCTTTTTGCCCAGGGGCCTTATCTCGCGGGAACCGAACGCCTGAGATCATGAGGACGGCGCGAAAGGATCCTTCTCGCGCTCGTTTTCCGATCCAGGGGCCCCGCGAAAGTATAATAAGGAAGAATTAACCAAGATTGCGCTATTCAGGTGCGCCGATCGACCATCGCTGAAATCTTCTCTTTCCTCCTTCTCCTCTTGTTCGGACGCTATGCGTGCCGATCAATCGATCGATACCGATCAACGGAGTGACGTCACGGAATGCATTAGAGCCAAGTTCAAACGATCATCGAACATCCCAGACATTTTTCTTCACATTTTTCCATTTCGGGGTTACGTGAACTTTTTCCTCCCCTTCTCCCACCCCTTCTTTCTACTAGGGGATTCGTTCAAAAATTCAGTCGAGTGAGGTTAGTGTCCAGGGAAATCCGTGAAAAGACGACAAAGATGAAGATATATTAAATACATATATTTATGGATCAGTCAATTTCAGTTTCGTTTAAACTAATTTATATTCATTTGCCAGTTTTTTTTATTTAAGTTTATTCAGTTTTGTTTAAACCAGTTTATTTAATTTATATTTATTGATCGTTTAATTGAAAAGGCTATAAGATATTTATAAAAATGAATGACATTTAGCTACATTTAATAATAGTGCACTTTGAAAAAATCGGTTATCGACGTAAAGTATATACGCTTCAATCGATCCTTCATTTCATCCCATTAGCAGGGCAAGACGAACCAGCGTTGGGGATATGATTGTTCGAAAAGTTATTCACATCTTCTGTGTATAAAAATGATTTTAAACCCAATTCCAGAACGATAGTCATTTTTTTCACCAACGCACCATTATTCCATACACCATTTTTTTTATCTATTTTCCGTTTTGGGTATTTCAAAAACATATCTCAATAATCTTTTAATTCTGCAACAATGGATAAGAAACCTATACGCACGGAGTATCAATTCTGATTATAAAAAGAAAACATACTGTGCTCCTCTATATTGGCAACTCAAATACACTAGGACGATAGTAAAGGTTATCAAAAATTGAATTGGTTTTGAGTTACAATAGGAAAGATCGTTTTTTTACAAGGGGTTGAAGAGCCCAAGATGCGAAAGGCGTACGCGTGTATGCGCATGCGCGGGGGACGAGTGAACCGATACAGGAAGAAGTATGATGGTCGGGGTCAAGAGGCTGCCGGGGACCGACCACTTGACGTATAAACATAATGATTTAATGACCATTTCGTATACACGAACGAGACAAAATTCTATGATCGGCTCGGGGCTTTAATGACACGTCACTTGCCACGGGGCACTGCAATTATTTAGCCAAGCACGTTTTGCTTACTCGCGAGTGACGTCACACCGACGCGTTGCCGGGTCTTCTCACGCCCTATGACCGGTCTAGCCGGTCGGACGAGAGTACACTCCACCCTAGAACGCGCAAACCTCGTCTTCCTATTACCGATCACCTCTCGCAAAAATTGGCTAAATTTTTATTTTTTCTTCGTCGCTCCTCGTTGCACGTTCCATACACGATGACGAGAGTGTTAATTATTCGGGAGCATCGTTATTTTGTTCTTTTTCTTATCCGCGATCTGACTGGTATTTCCGGCCAGCATTTATGTAGCATTATATAATTCAACTATTAATTATCATTATTATTCTATTATTGGTATATGTAATATAAGATTTCATCCCTGACGTCGAGGCGTAGATATAAAATTTTTTTATAAAAAACTTTGCAAATCTGGCCATTAAAAAAAAATAGGGGTCCATCTATTCTGGCATGGATTGGAGCCAGAATAGATGGACCCCCATTCTTCCAAGAGAAACATGGATTTAGTATTGTACTATTCGGCTATTAATGATTATTATTATTAGCGTATATAATATTAGCGTTCACCCTTGATTTCGAAGCATCGATCTACAAGTTTTCGTTGAAATAACTTTTAAGTATTTGCACTATGAAAAATAGAGGTCCATCTATTCTGGCTCCTACTATGCCAGAATAGATGGACCCCTATGGTTCTTATTCTCCTGTGCCCAGTCTTTTCATTAAAATACCAACAGCAGAGTTTCACGAGTGTAGGTCTTCTACTGATCAGTCGACGTGTACGTCTGAGCGGTCACCGCTCCGAGTATCGGTCACGTCTAACACCGCTTATCTTGAAGTAACGAAGTATTGTTTTTCTTTTCTATTTACAGTGACACGTTTGTATGAAATATTTGTTTATGAAAAAAACAAAAATGAGGTAGTTTTAAAAAATTTGGATTATTCGAGTCGATGTCGCGTAACGCTTACCGAGTGTTTTAACGGCGCCGGTGTCTGCGCGATACGGACACTCCGAGGGATTTGAATAAAATATCGATTAAGAGACCTCGAGCTCTTCGACCCGTATTAGAGAGGTCGCTCCTTCCATCCTTCTCTCTCTCTCTCTTTCTCGTTCTCTCTTTATATCCTGAAAAAAAATCAAAGAAGAAGAAAACAACGCATAAAAAGGAATCGAAGAAAAAGAAAATGTTTGAGTAAGGAAAGAAGCAGCTCGACGTACCTTTTCTGTCCTCTTCTATTTCTTGTGTTTTCTCGCTTTCAAGAGCCGGGCGAAGCGGGCACAGTTGTAGTTCCCGGGTTCGTGTTCGATATAAATCAGATTGTATCGAGGCGCGCGCGTCGAGTGCCTCGCTCGGTATCGTTTAGCAGGATCTCTTTAACCCGGTGCGCGCGACGTGGGCTTCGCGGGGACGTTGGGCAATTATCGCCGATATATCGACGCGGCTTGGAAAATGTCACCGCAAAACCGGCGAGAGCGAACGTAAGGTCCGTCTCGGTGTTGGCGCGCGCACTCGCGGAAAAGTGCCCCTCTTTCGTAGCCGTGCTGCGGTGCATCGCGACGCCATTTGTTTTTTAAATATTTTTTTTTAATTTTATTTTTTCACGGTCCTATCCAGTGTCCCGAATTAAATTAATTGACGATAAATTAATTAATCGATCATTCACGAACGAAGGGATCGATCGGCAACGATTATGCGAAATTATTTGCTGCGAGGTTATTCATTTTTGTTTATTGTCCAACGTTGTGGTTTTCACCCAGACGCTGGTCACATTTAATAACCTTTTTGGCCGGAATTTTGAATCGACTTTTTTGAAAAATATTTTGAGTGTTCGTTTGTTGTTTTTCATTTGATTTTTTATTAATTGTATATCATTTGAGTATTGGCTTCTTTTTTAAAGTGAGTTTTCCATTCTTTTTCATACTTATGTTTTTTTTTACGTTTTTCTTCACGTGCTTTTACGGTTTTCAAAATTTGTTCAAAAGTAAAATTTGTTCTTCGTTATTTCTGATGGAATATATTTTTTTATCGCTGCTTAACCAATCGTTGATAATTGATCCAGCTATTCCTGATGTCTTATTACGTATTCTCCGAAGCAGCGATACCTCTCTCTATAGATTTACTGTATTTTTTTTTCATTTTTATTTTATAGAATACCCGAATCCCAGCCGAACCGTTAGAGCTAATATCGGTCCTGAGTTCGTTCTATTTTTTTATTATTTTTTCTTTTTTTACGGTATTAAGTGCTTCTGCGGATTCTCGGAGAACCGCACGTGATTCATTACTAGCAACAGGTTGAAGAGAGATCAAGAGAGAGAGAGAAAGATAGGACAGATCTTTCGTTCATATTTCTCCAACGTATAAATGATTTTTCGAGGAGCTCGCGACACGTTTCGAAATCTCTCCAGTTTTCTAATTTCCGTAGATCCGAGAACGATTCCATCGATGAATCATCAAACGAGGCCACAATCCAGGAAAAAAAAATAGAAATACAAAATACGTGGGTTTCTTTTTATCACCCAAAAGTGAAATATTTGAATAAATTTAAACTCAATGTGATCGATTTCATTGAATACCAAATGTTGAAATATTATAACACAATATTAAATTAAATGAAACACGAAAACATAATCAAAATTTTCATAACATGCAATTATTTAAAACAAACAAACGTATGATCGAACCAAATTTACTCGAATTAAATAAATCGATTGTCCCATCCTTGAAATTAATATTAAATTGATCATTCATCAAATTCGAATAATGAAATCTGTTCCAATCAATTGAATCCCATTAAGTTTTTTAATTAGCCTAATTAACATTTCGTTTAGATTGAAATACGAATTCCTTCAATCCAGTGATCGGGTCAACGGACTTGTCCAATGACAAATAGGATCCGGCGTTACTACCGGTACGACGAAACCTGCACGTTGATTTCAAAATTCAAGCAGAAACCGAAACTCTCCTGAATCCCCCCTCCTTTGGCTCCCATCCAAAAAAAAACAAACCCACATATATCGCATCCTCCACAAAATGAATTAAGACGCAACGAATCGTACGTGGGGCTCACGATACCGTTTGCCGAGAACCTCAAAGAAGTAAAATAAAAAGTATATAAAATTCCAAATCACCAAAAAAAAGGGGCCACGGGCACCATAAATCTTTCGTTCGAATCTCGCAACGCCTACCGAGCGATTCAACTCGATATGCTCTGGCTATACGACTGATATATTGTATCCGAGTGAGAGGCCACCGAAGGGCACATATGCGTACTCCAATTTTATCCTCAACGAATTATAATAATGACGATCCACTGAAGAAAAAAACCTGGCGTCTTTGATCGCAAGATGTTTTTTTTTCTCGGAAAAAATACTCGTAATCTAGATTTATACATGTATATATATATATATGGATACATTTAATTATTTTATTTTGATTATTATATATTTATATGTCCACATATGTGAAAGTGATTTTGAACTTTGAAATTGACATTCCTATTTATATTTGTATATAAATATGATTTATATTTAAACAATGTATATTGAATATATATATATCGACGTATATGTGTATACGAGTTTTGTTAAAATAAATAAGATGACTTCTGAAATTTCCCGGTCTACGTATATTAGATTTTTAATTCTTTTTTATTCTTACGTTGGTAAACATGTCCTCGACATATTTTGACATTATCGATAATTTTGCACTTTTAGTTTGTTTTTCATGCATATGAATTTTGTACACACATATTCACATGAAAAATATGAATTTTTCAACATCACTTTCGCACGTGTGAACATACACAAATATGTATTTAAAAAATTAATGTTTTCAAAAATGATTAAATTATTGATTACACGTTAAAATCACAAAATTCATTAAAAAATTTGAATTTTCATTGCAGTCCGTACCAAAATAGAATCTTTAAAGGCAGTGAAATAAATCTGATATTTTTAAATGATGAAAAAAAGGGTCGGTCGAGAATCTGTATTTTTTTCTTCTTGAATAAAAATGTGCATTCACTGGAGAATAAAACTGTAATTTGTGGCATTGCCGATGAGTCCGATCATGTGCTGATACCGAAGTCACTTTATTATCATTTTTGTCTTTTTTTCCATCACCGTATCTTCATGATTTTTAGCCGAGACTCGGAAGTCGTTTCTTCAAATAAGTTGGGAGAGGTCGTCGATCTACAGGGTGGCTTTTCCGCGACAATTTTAGTTTGTCTATTTTTTCGTTCGTTACGAGTGGTAATGTTAAAAAAAACGATACGTCTCTTTTTTTTTAATCATTTCGCGTGCTCACACGTGTATACATAAGTGTATTCGAGTATTCGCCTCGTAGGAGAAGATGGAGGTCGATTTCTAATTCCCGCAGAAACTACGCTCGGTCATGGTGCCAGGCGAAGAGTCTCCATAAATTGACGGGTTTACGCGCGCATTTGCTTAGTTTTTACGATCCGCCCGAGCGACGACTCTCCTCTTCTCGTTTCGACTCTTTCCAAAGCAAATATCGCGTATCTATAAAGAGAGGGGACGATCGGCGAAAGTGTGCGTGTAAATTTTGATGCAGCCTGCGAGGAGGAAAAGTTCGGATGTCGAGGGATGTCATATTCTCCTCGCCTTAGCACTATTCGTGGATGACAAAACAATAAATGTAAAATACTTCCGGTTACAACGACGCTCGAATTTTCTCATCGTTAAAATGGTCACCGATCTTTGTTGACCCGCTAAAACCCTTCGGGGTTCAAGAGAGAAATCCGTCTGTCATTCATTGGCAACCGAAGACATTGTTTATTCCGCGAAATCATGGAGTTTTTGAGATTTTTCTTTTTTTAGATTTTTTTCTTGACGGACTTTCGGAAAATGAGTCCAGGGTGGGTAAATTGTGAATTTGGAAGTCTAGATTGTATCGTGAGTGTTTAAACCTCACTTGTAGCTGATTTAATGGCGGAATAACACTTTGTTTATTTTACACTCAAAATAATCATTCAAATGAATTTTGATTTGGTATGTTCTTGCCTGCAATTTCGTCAGTGACTACATCAGTTAAAATTGACCAAAATGAAAATTTCTCAATTTTCAAATTTTGTTAATACTTTAATTAAATTTCGAATGTGGTTATTAATATATTTATATCAATGTTCAAAATTAGTTAATTGATCATCTCATCTTAAACCAAACAAACTTATCTTATCAATAATTTTCCGAAAATAAATATATTTTGAGTTCTCAAATGGTCGTTGATGAATTCATCGTAAAAATAGATATTTTACTTTTTTATGAATTGACTGCCAAACGCAAGAACACGGACTATTTATTTTCGGGAATTTTTGAAATTTGGCCTCATTAATCACTCGATCCCAAATCTTAATACAATGTTTCAAAATTTTCGTCAATTTAATTCCATTAGTTTTGTCAATCAAAAATGTCTGCAGAAGCTGCTTTCCCATAAGCGATGGTGTTGAATTCGTATGTTTACAAGTACTAAACTATTTGGTGAAAAGTTAAAAAAAATGCATATATTCTTATACTGTTAAAAAATTCCCTTAAATTTTCAATGATTTTGACGTTTTTTTCGTATACATCCAGTAATACCTTAAATTTGCGTCACGTGACAGCATACTGTATACGTCTTACAAAAAAGGGTGAGTGAGAGAGAGGAAGGATAAAAAAAAGTTGATCGCAGCGCTGTATCTAATGGGCCTATATAGCGGTATTGTGAATAAATAAATAAAAGAAAAGATATTGAAAAAAAAAAACAAAAGACGATGCCTACCTTCGCCTTATGGCTACCTCAACCACCTCCCGTATGCGTAAGCACACTGGACAACATCATTATGCGCCGGGGTTACGAACAGCTGTCTACGAGATGAGCCAATTAGAGGCATATACACGGCAAACACAGAATCTCCCGACTGTGTACACAGGGTGTCCCAGCATCCGAGTGAACGGCCACGTAAACGGCGGTCCAAAAATCAAGAAACCGAAAAATTCGTTAACCCATCTTGTCGTCAATGAAAATAGGATTTTTTTGTAGCCATTGCTTTTTGAAAAAAAATACGTTTTGGATCGACGGCCATGAAGATTTTCGAAATCAGCGATAAATTCGACATCGGATAACCTCTCATGATACCTCGGATTCTGTACATTTTTGTCCATGGGTTTCACCATTTCTGCGATCGACAGCAACCACCATTTTTCGATCGGTCGTATCTTACCGATTAGCCGATCAACATTCAGAACTTTTTCAGCCAGTTTTCGACAAGCTAAAAGAATTTGATTGAACCAGTATTGACGGCTGAATTATTTGGACGAAAAAAGTCCACCCGACAACTGTGAAAATTGTTATTCGAAGAGGAAAATCGGCGAAATTCGGCAGACTGATTTCGCAGCGATCCAGCTAATCGGCAAATGGTCTTGGCCGGACGAGCCAATATCCATTCGAAAACTAGACCAATTCTGGTCGAAATAAACCCATCCAGAAATTTCTATAAAAAAATAGGGATTTTAGAAAATCTATTCCACAAAAGATAGCGTTTACAATCGGCCACTTCTAAATGAGCGATTTTTTGACTTTTCGAGATTTTCAAAAGTGTTTTGGATAGCGAAAATCCCGGACACCTTGTACATGTTTGTACGGGAGAACGATGTCGCACATACATGGGGCCCAATCTTCTTTGGACGTCTGCCCCGTTATCGAGGATACAGTCGGAATACACGTGGTACTTAAGTGTGCTTGCCTGATCGGACTGGTGCTCCGGTGCACCGGGATCGAGAGAGGGGGCACCGAGTATCAATTGTAAAAAAAACCTGGATATCCCTGTTGGCTCGCGGGAATGGAAAATTTCGCGCCCGTATGCGCTTTTACGTGGCACTCGATGATGTCGGAGCCGCCGACGCCACGGGGAATTATAGTAATCCGGTGGCACGTGAGGCGTACCAGTGGTATCCTATTACCGCACATATTGCATTATCGTAGCCACCGGGCGGCCCAGCGAATGAATAGAAATTATTTCTCTTCGCTCCCCCCCCCCTCCCCGCCTGCACCCCTCGGCCGTTGAAAAAAATATTTTTCTGCGTGAGAATTGAAGCGATAAGGAGAAATATTACTTGGGTTTGCTTGTATTGGTAAAATTGAGTGGATAAATTTTACTTCAGTTTCTTTGGGTTTAAAAAACAGTAGAGAGAAATATTGATTGGGTTTGTTTAGATTTACATAATAGTGGGGAGAAATATTTATTGGGTTTGTTTGGGTTTACATAATAGTGGGGAGGAATATTGATTGCGTCTGTTTGGGTTTACAAAACGGCGGGGTGAAGTATTGATTGGGTTTGGTTGGGCTTGAAAAATCGTGTGGAAAAATATTGCTCACGGATCTTCACTCGTGTCAACTCCTTGTCTTGATCGACATAGACCTATTATGATTCAGCGTCTTCCGAAAATTGAAAACTACTGGACCTTTTGATCAATGTACTGAATTGTTATCCGTAATTTGAGCATTTTTTTTAACATTTTTTAACGTAGATCTAAAACGGATTGCAAAAGAGTACGATTTTTTTCGCGGATCTTGGTCGATCGTAGTTTGATTCTTCGATTGCTCCATCCAAAATGATTCTATCGGAGATTGAGTCAGTACGAGAGCGTGATTTATGTAGGCAATCGGAAACCCACTATATATTCGTATCCTTGAATGCTTTGTATCTAGACGTTCTCCAGACTCGTTCTTCGATTGCTCCATCCGATACTGTACAAGAGTAGATCTCCCGCTTGCGTGATCCTTTGTTGTTGGCTACTGTTGATTCTCGGAAGATTGGCACCTCGTTTTATCGGTCTCGGGTGGTCGTCAAGATCTTTTTCATTGTCAAGGTCACTGGATCACCGAGAACTTCACCGGCGGCGAGCTCCGCTTTGTACCCGACCGGAAATAGTTATCAGTTCGGGTTAAGGATCGACGAAAGTCTCGCGTGCTGAGAATACGGCTGCAATAAAGCACACCTCGTTCAATCACGCTAGGTTCACGCCGGAACGTTCGTTCTCCCATTTAGCGGATGATTCACCGCGCGAACGTGTCTCGGCGGAGGTGTCGATAGGATAATAGCCGCGTGGAGAGGCCGATCGTCGTCGATCGTTGCGGTCGATACCGCGAACCTGGTAATCACGGTATGGCATCTGCCTTGGCCCCGATCCATACCCGCAACGATAATAGGCCCCTCTGACTCCATGGTACACTCTTTTCAGTCGGGGCGTCCAAGAGAACCGAAACTATCGGTCCTCTTGCAAAAAATCTTCATTTTCGGAGTTGACGATTCGATAAATTCGAACCAAACAAAATCAACCAAAAAATGAGGATATCAATCAAGATAAACGAAGCCATTGGCCGTCTAACCAAAAATCTACATTTTCGGATTTGATGATTAAAAAAAAAGGACGCCAGCGGGGAGAATGAGGAATGTCGGTTGGAATCCTAGGAAACATAGGTGCGATAACTTCTGGAATATTTATACGAGTCCAGATGGTTGGTGACCGGGATAAGTCGTAACTCAGATGGAGACCAGATCCTGCTGGTAGCGGGGCTAAATTAGTGAGCCACTGGTCCGAATTTCAGTTCGGTCTCGCCCTTGCCGTCACAGCATGATCTCCAAGATCAGCGGTTGGTTGGTGTCACGCCAAGGCTCTTGAATCTCCCTCCAGCTCTGGCATTCCGACACTCCTGATTAAAATTACTCTTAGCCTGACCAAGCTAAGGTTAACCAAAGCAGCAGCCAAGATCCTCGTAGATCCACTCCACCCTAAAATTTATGAAATTCTTTTGCTTATTGTTTCAAACGAATAGCGGCGACGTTTCGTGAGATCGAGATCGGATAAGGAGAATGCCGTAAATCCCAGAGCGAAGGACAAGTATGGGTATACGCGTGCGTTTTCTGTGCGCGAAGATGGGACAGATGAGCCAGTGGTAATCATCGGCGAAGCCAACATCATCGGCCAGAAGATACGCCGATGAGGATCACCGACCCCCTAGAGCGACTCTCATCTCTTCCCCAGTGAAAATAATCCCGATCATTGCCCCTTAAACGACGTTTAAAAACGACAAACATGGCGGCCTTTTAACCCGAAGATATTTCCTATCAGGCCATATGTTTTTCCCACGGTATTGTACCCACGATCGTTCAGATATCATCCTTCAATGCCCTTGAATCGCCTCTCGGTCTAATAAACCGCGAGGTTCGCCCGCCCTCCGCTAGGCGGCCACCGGCACCGTCGCTTCTCGCCAACGAAGCCAGGCTTGCCTGAGGTATAAGTAGCGTCTCCCAGAATCACATTCAATTTGTGTATAATTACGGTGTAAAAAGAAATAACTAAGGGGGAACCTCATTATAAAGGCTTCAAAAAATCAATCCTTTTTTGTATTTTCTTGTAATCTATACTTTCAAAAATATGTGTGTTAAATTTTATTATTGCATTTTGCAAAGAATGACAGAGTTACAGCACTTTTAGTAACTCGTATTAATAATTGGCGGACATGTAAACTTTTGCACAACATTTTTTGTTAATGTAATAGCTATCGTTGAGCTTAGACAATTTTTCCTTTTTTGAAAAATACTCTTCAACAAATATGGATAAGAATAGTTTATTTAATAATGAATTAACACATAGAAATGTGAATTTCCGATTTTTAATAATAATTGACGTCACATTTGACGATGTTGACATCTGAAATGTCTGTACATCCGATCCAATTGTTCAACAAAACCATTACTCAATTTATAAATATGAAAAATTCGAATTGTCTTATCTATATGTCTTACCAAAAACTCCTTAAAAACTCAAAATATATTGAATTTTCCACTGATCACCGATCAGTTCACTCTTCAAACGATTCTTTAACTGTTTTATAGATAGATTATCAAACTCAGTCTATTTATTAGAAGCTTATCTTCATCAATTTGTTAATCTTTATCCTTGATGATACAATATATTCAAAATCGACGATAATATTTCCAAAAGACGTTTCAGGTCTATTAGTTTTGCAACTATTAATGTCTGGGCAACTTATTTTCCCATGAACAACTGTGTTAATTTCATTCGCTTATAACTGCCGAATTACTTACTGAAAAATGAAAAAATAATGTATTATTAAAAATGAAAAAATAGCGTATTATTAAAAATGAAAAAATAACGTATTATTAAAAATAAAAAAATAACGTATTATTAAAAATGATAAAATAACGTATTATTAAAAATTTGAAAATAACATATGTTTATTAATCCCTCAATTTGTAATGCCCTTCAATCCCTTAGCCCAAAGATACCACAAAAACGACGAATCTCATCCAAAGATTCAAACCCAACTCTTTTATCCATCATTCGACGATTCAGCAGTCACGTCTTAGAAAAATCGAAAAAGATGATTCGTGACCTTTTTAATTTTCGCGAAAACGACAACGCCCTCGCGATTTGCGGAATATCGTCTGTGTGTCTCATTAGTTTCTTAAGCCTCGTGCTCTTTAAGGGGGTGGGTTGGTAGAGGAAGAGAGTAAGAGGGAGGGGGGGGGAGGAAATTAAATGCCAGTATCCCGTTTATATGGGTGTCGAGTTTTGCCGGTTCCAACGTCGTAGGACCCCATGCGGAGATTCGTATAACGAACTCTCGAGTTTTCACTTGGCGCATTAAGGGCTCTTCTTTCAACCTTCCTACGTGACCTCGCGCGCCCTTTTGACCTTGGTGACCGTTCCTAGGGTACGATAATACGTATGCTTAAAAGATACCTTCACATCTGGAATGCATACGTGTATGGGACTCGGAGTTCGAGACCTCCGTGTCCTCACCCTCAACCTCCACTCGGATTTCATCGGATTCAATGGAGCAGCGCGAATGTGGCCACGGCTATTAAACATATGTAATACATAATGCCGGAATAAAATCGCTCGGCATTCTCGAGTAACAAAAAAAAATGTCTATATATATATTTTTTATGTATATGTATATGTAAACGAAAAAACAAAAAAAAAATTCAAATCGAAGCATCCAACTCGTATTATCCCAATATTCATGCTACATTTCCCTGGCGGTTCTTAAAGGCCAATAAAAAAATACTTAAAATAACCGAGAACCACCTCGAATCGCTCGAATACCAATTGGAAAGATTAAAGCTCGACGTTTATGCGAATTTTAATTCGCTGGACGGGAACGAAGAGGCAGAAGTAAAAAAAAAAAGAAAATAAAATAACATACTGTCGATGAAAATACTGTGCTCGAACGTAAAACGCGCGAAATAAAAGTGAATAAAAAATCCGAGACCTCGCCGCTTCTCTACGGAGTTCTTATCGAAATGTCACAATTTTTTTTTCAATGCGCAGATATCCATATTTATTATTTCAGAAATATAGACATTTTTTTCCATATTCTGTTTGCATTTTTGGTTCGGGTACCATGAAACGACAAGAGTGAAAATAGAGTGAAATTGAGTTCGTGCCGAACGAACAAATTCAAAGATCGATTAATTTTTAATTTTACTGTTGATCGGAAGTTTATTTTTCGAAAATAACGCTTAAAAATTACCTCTTATTTAATCCCCACATTTTAAGTTCCACATATAATATTCCTCTAAATTATAAGTCTTATATATTTTTTATATAAATTTTGACTATCAATTTCATTATATAAACGTGTATAAAAATATGTTTAATTAACTTCATTTCGAGAATGATTAACTCGATATTTTTTACACCCGACAACATCAATAATTGCATTACGTTTATTATAATCATTTAGAAATCATTATTATTATTATTGTTATCAAAAATTCCAGAAAATTAAATAATATTCTTTCAACGATTTAGAAAAAAAATACATATATAAATATCTATATATATATATATTAATTGCAAAATTATAAGATTATTTGAAAAATGAATGAAAATTTCGACAACAAAGCACAAGCCTATTGAAAAATAATAAAAGCGTGGAACGAAATTTAACTGGTTACCTAACGAATCGCATAATCGACGAGTCTCGTTTTAAACGGTGCAAAAAAGAAAAAAAAATCATGAAAAGTGTCCGGTTCTCGTAGGAGCGTCGATAAATTCCAACGAAAAAGGGAAGAAGGAATAAGGGAAGAGGAAAAAAAGCACGAAAATTCAGCGTGAAAGCGAGGAACTCGCTGGTCGTTCCGCGTACGGATATTATGTATCGCGAATTATGTACTGGCGGATAATAAATAGAGAAGAGGCGCAGCAGGTGCATAAGCCAAGTTATACGCACCTTGTTCGGGCGGAGATCGATTGGAAGTCCCGTGTGGGTGGACTACGGGTAATCGATTACGTATTCAATGTATGTACGAGCTAGGTGCGATCCTGCGGCACCGTAGTAAATATAAGCTCTACGAGATAGCGCAAAAGCTTCCTGATGATGCATCACGCTGTTGCGTTTAGTTTTTTTTTTCATGAATAAAAAACGTACACACATTTATATAAATTAAATAAATAATATATATGTTTGGAATAACTCTGCAAAATAATTATGAATATATTAACGTTTGTCCAATTTGTCTGCATTTATCTTATTTCAGATTTCATTCGCCTTTAATTCATCTTATTAATAAACTTGGATTGAAGAGAAATTCATTGGACATTTATATAACTATAAACAATTTAGGTCCATTTGAATTTATAAAAATTTATATTACATTTTCACTCATTTTTATTTATATTTCGAATTTATATAATACATGAATATTAGTCATTTGTATATTAATATATTTGTGAGCTTATTCTTCATTTTTTGACTTTTTTATCAGTAGACATTTTTGTAATCGAAATTTAATTAATTTATCTAATTTACGGATTTAATTTAAATTTATTTTAATAAATTTAGATAATTACTGAAATGTTATTTCACGAATACAATAAATACACTATAACGTTTAATTATTTATGTTCAATATTGTTAATAAATAAATTTCGACAGATATAAGAAAATTAGACAGAAGTAAATTAATTCAAATTTAAATTTTTAATTTATTTATATAGATATACGTGCCTTGATTCTTCAATAGAGAACATTAAAATGTACGCACTGTTTCTTCAATTTTCCTTCAGTAGGAAAAGTTTACATCTAAATTAATCTTGTTAATTTAACTTACTTGTTAATTACAAATTTATTTCCTGAAATGTAGGTTGAAAAAAAATTGATAAATAATCTTGTAACCAATATAATAAATAATTAATCCATATTAAACAATTATTGTTGATATTATACAAAAAATAAAATAATTTGCTGAATGGTATCGCTATTTGGAAAATTGATTCGTATGAATTGGTTAATTATATTTACAACTGATTTATTAATTTTATTTATATGTTTTTAGTGAATAAATTATATGCATTTTTTTAATAGCAATGCAATGCAATTTTTAAAGATTTCGTGTGGCTTAAAATTGTCTTTTTTTTAAATGTTGAACAATGTTGATCGGCGAGCGAGGATTAGATCAGTCGAGGATAAATCACTTTAAGTATCTCGGTTTACAGGCAGGGCACGGGCGGGGCGGTTTTTCCTTGTCAGCGGGGTCTCGGAACCCATACATATAAATATATTCACATATGCATGTATCTCGGGTACGACGCGTCCAGGGGAACGACGAGAATAAGTTGCGCGCGCGCGCGCCCTCGGCGCGTGGACTCACGTTGCGCTCGCGCGCTATAAATTAATAAAAAATATATTTATGCACGTACGAGCTACAAATTCTCCCGGCGTGGCTAATTTATCAATTTCACGCTGACCTCGTAAATGCGTTTCTGATTTAGCGCCTTTTTATTATCGCTAAAACGAATTTCGGCTGCTTGTACGTGCGCGACGATAATTCCCGAAAAGAGAAATAAAAAATTCTATTACGGCGAACGATCGGAGTTACTTTTTTCTTCCGTACGAACAATTTTTTTTTTCAATTTTGAAAAGGTAGAGTATTTTTAGTCAATTTTGGATCTTGGTTTCAAAATTATTGCTGAATATTTATAAAATTTGTCTACTACTAAACTCTTATTCTTTATCAGCCCCCCCCCCCACATTGTTCATTCAATTTTACCCGACATTTTTCCGAAAAATTTACTGAATATCAATTAATATTAAGTAAACAAAATCGATCATAAAATTAATAAAGTTTCATTAAAATATTCGAATTTGAAATCCGTCTTTAAATATTTAATATTTTTTTATCGTTGTTTATTTACGAATGAAAGCTTTGTATTTAGTTCATAATTTATGCATCGTCTTTTTCCATTATAAGTAAACAGCGATACAAATTGTTTCAAATAAATACAAACCTTCAATTTGTTTCATAGGTATGGTTGAAGCTTATTTAAATTTTTCTATCATTGTTTAGCTGTATACACAAACATAACAGATATTAATAATAAAATACGATTGAAAATATAAACAGTTATGAACAATATCGAGTGTAAAATATTATTTAAAATATTAATCCTACAATATTATAAAAACGTTCTTAAATTCACTATTTAATTAAATACATAGATAAAAAATGATTTTTAAAACATTAAATAAATTCTAAATTTTATTGGTTTAGTTTATAAGCTTTGTATTTATTTACTATTTTCAATCGTTGTTTATTAACATTAATGACGATAAAAAAATTAACCAATCACGATTAAACTACATGGTATCACGAACTGACGAATCGACATTGACGAGCCTAATTCTGAATTGCACTAAAAAAAAAAGAAAATGATATTCGATCGTGCAAAAAAACACATAACGTGTTCGAAAAGGGTGATTTTTCAAACGAAACAAGATACCAATAAGGTGAGAGGATCATAAAGATGGTCGAAGCGTTGAGCCCCGGAACCATTTGACTTCCCACGGAAGAGCCGGTGTAGCACGAAACGCGCAAGCCCACACATACATACGCACTTTTCAAATATATCACTGTAACGAATTATTCGAAGCGGAGCGATGATGGCTCATCGAGATATACATTAAAAATGTCAGTGGGGCGATTATTGCGAGGTGTATACGATGCCGAATGTAGCGCCTCGGCGAAGCAAGCCGAGGCTTGGATTTATGGCATATAATTGAAAATTATTTTTGGTGATAGAAGCTGATCGATAGCGAGCCGTTAACTCGTTAATACATCACTGCTTTAGCCCGGGGCCTGATCGGGACCCATTCGGGACCCATTCGATCCCCGTTTCGGACCCCTTCGATCCTGTGTGCTCCGTTTCTTAAGTTTCTCAACTCACCTCCATCATCGCCCCTTTATCCTTCCTCTCGTCTTCCTCGAACGATACGATTCTTTCGCTTCGAGTCGAGGACTTCCAGAGCATCTCTGAGATGCCACTACTGGCCTGGTGTATCTCAGCCACCCACCCGTTTCGTCTCTCTCTTCCAGAGAGAAAAAGAGTGAGAGAGAGAGAAAGAGGAAAAGAGAAAGAGATGGAGAGAGAAAGAGTCTTAGAGGGGTCAGGTCAACCAATAAATCGAATATGCCACAGTTCGTCCGGTCTCGAAAGACAGAATGAAAAGGGAAGAGAGAGAGAGAGAGAGAGAGAGAGAGCAGTTTTACAATTCATGAATTTATTATGGGCATCTCGCTCGCATATGTACACGGTGAGGGCCTCTCTCGCCTATTGATTTATCGTTACGCTTTCTTGCTCTGAGAGCTGAAGTGCTGCACGTATCTCTCGTACACCCGGAGCAGAAAAGAGTGAGTTCTATGACTGCGCGAAGGATCCGCGAGTAGAATGCGCCGAGATCAGCTCGGTAGGTCGAAAAAACGACTGGAAGAAAAATGGCATTTACCTGATATGCATCATTCGGAGTAGCACGGTTCAGGAGGTGATGATCAAAGTGGGGGACTTTTGGAGAACAGAAGTTTTCCGAGGGCATAAGAAATTTTCCAATCATTTGTAGAAATTCTGGAAAAGTTGGCAACTTTCGGAAAAGAGTGTAGAACTTCTGAAAAAAGTGGAGAACACTAGGAGAAGAGCGGAGAACTTTCGAAAATCAGTGAGAAACTTCTAGAGCAGCTTGGGGAACTTCCGGAGAATGGGAAAGAATTTCCGGTGTTGGGTACAGTGATGGAGGAACTTATGGAAAAGGATAGAGGACTTCCGGAGAACGAAGAAGAACAGCCGGAGGGTGGTAAAGAATTTCTACAGAAGATTGGAGAACTTTCGGAACATGGTGAAACTTCCGGGGAACTTGTAAAGAATGTCGACAGGACGGCGAAGAATCTGCAAAAAACGTGGAAAACTAGCCAAGAACGGTAAAGGATTTGCGAAGAAGAGTGAAGAATTTCCAAATATCGATGAAGAACTTCCAGAGAAGCTTGGAGAGCTTCTAGCTAAGAATAGAGCAACCTCCACACAACCCTTGCCAATTGCCTTCCAACAGTGAACAACTTCGTCATATCAGAAAACACTGACTTCCGTTAAACCGCATTGATCATTGATCAAGTGCTTTCTGCACTTGTGACAACATCCTCAGTACTGTAGATGACTTCCGGCGGGGTCGGACTTCCGCAAAGCTGTTACAGCATACGGTCCAGAATGTCCATAAGGTCCAACGAATGTCCATAAAGATCCGAGCCCTTTGAACGCCTGGAGACCCCAAAGAGCATACGGGTTCAAAACCGAAACTGGGAATCCACATTTAAACGATGAAAGCGCTTCCAACGAAAATCCCCCGTCACTTATTGCGTACACGGAGAACGGAGAAACGGCGATAAGCGCACGGTTGACCCCAAACCCTCGACGGCAAATCACGTATCACAGTTTACACGGGCTCAAGTGGCATCTACCAGCGGTATAAAGCCAATACACACGTAGTTCATTAATCACGAGTTCGCGTATGTGTATATAGCTTCGGGACGCCCGTTGTAGGAATGCTTTCGTATTTCGAGACTCTCGCAGTCCATTTATCACCGTTGCAATAGTGCAAGAGGGCAGTCAAGGAAGAAACACACATTTGTAGGCGAGCTTCAGTGACTCTGCCCTCAAAAGAGAGTCTGCGTTTTTCACCCTCTCCCTCCTCACCTCCCTCGCCGTCCTCTGTGTCCCTCTCGCTCAGTCATTTTCTTACCCATCCGCACCTGGGATGGTTGTGCGTGAGTGCCTAAGTTTGCCTTCGTTGGGTGTGCGTGAGGTGAGCGAGCTTCTCGCTAACAAGTGGATAGCCTGTCTCCACGGATGATGTAGCACCAGAGTCAGGGAGACCGGTGGCCCCCCTACAGCGTCCGACACCTCCAACCTTCGAACCTCCGATAGTGCCTATCCTCACTCTTAACCTCGGCTCGTTTCGTCCACCACTACGAGCCGTCAAACGAATCCAGGAAGAGACACCAGATTGGTCGATCATTCCGTAAACTATGGGTATGACGAACACGTCTCCGTCCACTTCGAAATTTTGAAACCACTGTTCTCTCAAGCGCCTGAACCAATCGTTACGAAATTTGTTGTGTGCATTCAGGAAATGGCACCGAGGGCCCCCCAGTCACCATTTTGAATAAAAACGTTTCATTCTTGAGAAATCGCGGTTTAAAACGTTTCGACTATATCTTTCCTGTTCGGTTGTCACGTGGTGAGGTTCGTAATGCCCTTAATATGGTGCTTGAAGTACTGGACGCTGAAAAGTTTCATCAAAATGGGAAATACGTGGATTCACTAATTCAGATCATGTCCAATATGTTCGACCTTGCTAATAGCTGATGCAATTATTAATTGACGCTTAGCAATTGTTATTTCGCAGTTTCAATAATAATTGATCTCGAAATATGATTACATTGACGTATGCATGAATAAAGTTTTGTATGTGACTTTAAATCTGTTTCAGATTTCAAAAGATGATCGAAATTTTACAATTTTATCAATACCACTATTTTATCATTATACATAAACTGAGGCTGAGTTTAAAACAGACCGCGTCGTTGCGTTTAGCACATATATATAAAATAGTGAAAGATTTATTTCAACGATGAATCAATCAGCACGCATTGGAAAGCGCAATATATTTCATTTTGTGTCTTAGTAATAAACATTTATTGGCGTGAAAAATGCATAACTGAAACTCACAATAACATATTTTACGTTGTCAAATAATTGCTGATTGATTCGTCGTTAAAATAAATAGTTAACTATTTTATGAATTGACTGTTTTTGCAATTCATAAAACATCAAATAAATGATGTATTTCGTGATAAAAGAGGAAGCGCGTTATCTAGGTTCTAATTCTATGACTAGAAAATTGTTGATCAGTCTGGAGTTACTGGGTGCCGATCTTTGGTAGTGAGGGTGTCCCGACTCATCACCGGCTGATCCGTTTCGCTGAAAGGGCCTCACGAGGCAGATGGAGGCTAGATTGAACCTGGTGGAGCTGTACGTCATTCACAATGTTGGCGTTGCCTCCCCCGGGGAAAGATCGTCCAGTTCCATGTTCACGCTTCCTTGACGTTCAACGATAATTCGGACGTAATAATGCCAAGGTGTTTAGGTCGGCTAAAAAAATCTCGCGATCGTGTTTCGAAGTGGATCGGGGCCTGACGAGAGATTTTTGTCCGGGGCATGGCAACGATCCGCAAAGAGCGAAGTGGAGGGGGCGAGGGGTGTGGAGGAGGGCAGCAATGTTGATGAGTAAAGGAAACGAGTCAGCCGGAGGCCGAGGGCGTTCATTGAAATCGACCTACCGCGTTGGCTCGTTGCTGGTTTGACGGAACGCTGCTTTAAGGCCCAGTATCCTGGGCCCTCCGGTACTGAGTATTGCCCGTGCGAACCTGACGTCCCGACCCCTCCCAGCGCGTGTTGCACCGGACACGCGCTCGCGCCCTTGCTCGACTCGTTTCTCCGAGCTCCACTTCGCGCCTCGACACCTTGGGCCTCATGCCCCGTATCGTATGTCACGCACACCCTGATAGCATAGTGGTATCGAGTTTTCATACCATCTTTGCGCAATCGTTCCATGATATCTTACACAATAGGGCCCATGCCGGGCCCAAACGCAATTAAGGCCCAAATAGTTTGGATTCGCGAATACAATATTTCGAACCCACAACCAGCCATTGACTTGCTTACCTCAGGGAGGAACAATCTGAGCTACCATAGAGACACAAAATATTGGGCCCCCAGTTGGGTTCAACGAAAAGGCCCAATTATTTGAAAGGTGCGTGTAGTCTACGAGGCTATTGACGCGCTATTCACCGGAGGCTTGGTCTCCAAGAGGGGCTCGAAAAATTGAGGCCCAAATATTTGGAAGGAAGTGTGGTTTACCGGCCTACTGACTCGCTATCCTCTCAGAGCCTTATTGTGGGCTCATGCAGAGACCCAAAAAATGACCAAACATTGAGATTGAATTTTTTTATCTATACGGATCGCCAGGCTAAGCAATCAGCAAAATAATGCATTGGGCCCGATCAGAGGGCCTTATTTTTTGGGCCCTCTGAGCGGACTCCTTAATAAATTTTACAAGTGAATCGGCTTCACGAGCAGCCTCGTCTAAAAAAGAACGACCTTTTTTCGAGCTAGAGGAAAGTAACCAAATATGGAATACCATTTTCTTTTTGTGTTATAAAAAAATAGATAATGTAAATAAAAAATGTCTCTTCTTATTTATTTATCTGTCATTTAGTTGCGCTTAAGTTATCGATAGTTTTGTTTTACATATATTAATTTACAATATAAAATTTTCCCAAAAAGAAAATCAACGTAAAGGAACCTAATTATGGAATAGGTACCCAAATATGGAACAGTATAAAACTATGTATAATAAACCTTTACTTTTATAAAATAGTACAGGAACTTTGGTCACTTTTAAAAAGGTACTTACGTTACTTGCAAAAATCGCATATCCATGTACTAAACTGCACCTGCACAAGCACCATATGCCCAGAGTTCACATATGAGGCGTTTAATACATGTCTCTCCT
>JAPYZJ010001852.1:0-30833 GCA_030522765.1 Ophioninae sp. B BG-2022a
CTTCTTCACATAATTTTCTATCTATCGAAATGTACAAAACCCGAACTTGCCAATTGATCGTATCCTGTCAATTGACAGCTCCCGTTTTTATATGATATTCGGAGAGACAAAATTTTCTTCCTGTATGCTTCCTTCACATAATTTTCTATCTATCGAAATGTACAAAACCCGAACTTGCCAATTGATCATATCCTGTCAATTGACAGCTCCTGTTTTTATATGATATTTGAAGAGACGAAATTCTCTTCCTGTATGCTTCTTCACATAATTTTGTATCTATCGAAATGTACAAAACCCGAACTTGCCAATTGATCGTATCCTGTCAATTGGGCCTAAAACAATATTGCAATATAAAAAAAATATTTCAAAATTTTTGACGACAGGAAGAGAGGAATTTTCGTTCGGCACGATTTCCAATCGTGTTATCAAGCCATCGGTGACTCGAGGCCATAATAGCAAAGTGCTCGCATCATTGACTAAATAAAATTAGTATTCAATAAAAAAAAACCCGCACCCTCTCTGCACTCGAAGCGAAAATATAGACCGGGGGGATTAAAGCTTTGCCGTTCGTTCAATTAATCCCACAAGCCTACAGGGTGGGCACATGTACGCTTTTCACGCGGAATCATGATATAGCGTAATTTGGGGAGTCATCCCGAGCACACGGGAAAGAGACGAGACGGAACGGCCGAAAGGGAGATGGGAAAAGAGGATGAGAATAAAAATAAGCGATAGTGAAAAGCCATTAGGGATAAATCGTGGATTAGAGAGAGTATTTTCTCATTCGAATTTACCGTGTTCATCGACATTTACATTATGAGAGCATTGAAGAACTTCCCTGTCTATATAAAAAGCAAACAAAAATCGCTGGTGGCTGAAAACCGAAAAAGAGAGAAGAGTTTTTTTTTTTAATGAAAAACACCACAAGACGAGTGCATATATTTAATTCTTGCGATTAGCGAATAATAAAAGTGTCAATTTCATTGAATTTAACCACTAAATATTTATTTAATTAGTAATCATTCAGTTAATTAGTGTTAACAATTGCGATTGTAACTTTAATTGCATTAATCAGACATTTTTAATGTTCATAATATTTTACTTAAGAGCGTGACGAACATCGACATAACCTCACAAATTTTCGAAATCCGTTTTCTCAGCGTTTACAAACTCAAACCGGAAGTTTTCTCAGTAATCTTGCTAATGATAAAAATACTGCAAGGTTTTAGTTTCAAACGCTGAAGCGCGAAGTAGTTAACTGTAGGAAAGCCAGTGCGTATAGAGGGATAGCACAAGTAGCCGGAAATAGGCAACGTCGAGTTCCGGGTCCATTTTCGCAACGCGCCTATTAAAACGCTCATACACATATATAGGTGATAATCGCTAGAAAAGTCTATCCGCATGTTTAATTTCCTCACTGCGTTAATATTGCGTTACCGGATTACGACGATTTGTTATTTCGGGCGCGGTGGCAACGTACTCATAATTATGTACGCTCCATCGTGTACTCGTATTATGGCTAATTGCAAACATTATAAGTGAGGGAAAAGCGAGCATGCGCGAGCCGTTATAACCATCGGAATAATTGATGAACAGTATGCACGTTTTAATATATTCGTGTGCAAATGCGCGCGTCCGTTTTCACATGGGCGCATGAATAAACCTCGTTCAAAATGTTCATCGATAACGACGTTTATTTCGCAATCATTTTTCCATAAGAGTGTCAACGACCAGCAATCGCTATTTGCACACTTCCAACATTAGACATCGTTTGAACTTAAAACCGAGAAAACTGAAATGCAAGAAGTGCAAATTTTGATTTTTATCGTCTCGAGTTAAGCCGGTATCTAATAGCCAGCCACGAGGCGCTCCAATCGATTAAATCCCCTACTCTATATATGCTAGATTCGCGTTCTACGCTTTAAACGAATTGGCTGACGTACCTAACCTCGGAATTTATTCAATAACCGTACTTCGAAAGTTCCAATAATTAGATGAAAAATTATGTCCACTAACCTCTCGTGTTTTGATTGTCGAAAGAAGCGCAACGATTCACGGAATTTCATTTCAATCATGGCACTGTACCGGAAGTCGGTGGACTGCTATCGTAACTCATCTCGTGACTTTCCGTGATCATTCGAAAATATATTCGACATGTGCGCATTGGACGTTTGCGCACGCGGAACAAGGTCGTTCGGTGTGTCATTGAGGGGTTATCGGCAATTTTCGTGCCAGTTACACGTACGACCGAGTAACCGAACGGACATAGAGACGCTATTCTTTTTCTTCATAAAAAAAAAAAGAGACCTGAGATAAAGTCATCATGCTGCCACGATTTTTCAAGCCAACCATCATCGTCGCTCAACAAAGTGCGAAACAATTGTCAACCAGCGCCCAGGTACCACGCGATTTGCCAGTCTTTTTTTTTTTTACTCTATTTCCATCGATCCACGCTTGTTTTATATCATTTCAAAGCCTCGTGGTCGTCCAGCCGAGAAGGCTACTCCCGCCCGTAATTTTCCGTTTCGTCCCTGACAAAGATCTTCGTATCATGCGACCGTGATTCCCGAATGGGATCAAGATTCCGAAAGTATTATGCAACTATTCACTCAAGATAGTACGCCCTCGATTCACTCAGAGAAATCCATATTTTCTCAATTTCTAACTTATATCAAGTGCTCCGTCGTCCTTTTATCCTGTTTTTCTTTCCTTACGATGCTACCTGTTATCTGTCATCCTTGACGAACATTATCCGATAAGAAAATTGCACTCACCGAGCTGACGAAAAATCTACCCATTCGTACTTTATATGTACTTTGCAAATGACAGAATTTACAGTAGAGTGGAATTTATTTAACAGCGAAATGCCAAAGTCGCCGTCATGGGAGCCAGTGGTGGCATCGGTCAGCCGCTTTCTCTCCTCCTCAAGAATTCACCGCTCGTCACGGAATTGTCGCTTTACGACATCGTCAATACTCCAGGAGTCGCAGCCGATCTGTCTCACATCGATACGGCAGCCAAGGTTAAGGCTTTCAACGGACCTGACCAACTGAAGGATTCTCTGCGTGGAGCTCAGGTGAAAAAATAACTATTTCAAATGAATGATCAGAAAATTATAATCACGCTTTCGTACAATTGCAAATAGCAAACTCAAAAGAAAACTCTGTTTTATACCACAAAGGTACGATAATATGTTATTGAAAAAGTTATAAACATATAACTAAAATTATAAGGGTACGAACAGCTTTGTGAATAAATTATTCAATCCATTTATCATAACACAATTTTCAATGATTTCTCTAGGTTGTTATCATCCCCGCTGGCGTACCCCGCAAGCCTGGTATGACTCGGGACGATTTATTCAACACGAATGCCTCGATCGTACGTGATCTTGCCATGGCTGTCGCCGAAGTTGCCCCCAAAGCTTTTGTCGCCATTATCTCGAACCCTGTGAACAGCACAGTTCCAATCGCTAGCGAAGTGCTCCAGAAGGCTGGAGTTTACGATCCTAATAGAATCTTCGGCGTGACGACTCTCGATATTGTGAGATCTAATGCTTTCGTTGCAGAAGCAAAGGTGAGTCGACCGAACAATTAAATGAAAAGCACTTGTATCTTGCGAAGTATTTTACATCTTGTCAAGTCCATAAACTATTATGTTAAGATTGTAGAATTTTCGAGTATATGTCGAGTAAGAATTTTGCCAGGTTAATAAAAATTGATTGCAAATGGGCCGAAAAAATATGAAATCTTTTTCAGAATCTCGACCCACAGAAAGTGTCTGTGCCCGTGATCGGCGGTCACAGTGGAATTACGATAATTCCCTTGATGTCCCAAGCTAAGCCGAGCGTGACGTTCCCCGATGATAAGCTGAAGGCGCTGACTGAGCGAATTCAGGAGGCTGGAACTGAGGTTGTCAAGGCAAAAGCCGGAACCGGCTCAGCCACGCTCTCTATGGCGTATGCTGGTGCTCGTTTCGGTTTTTCGCTTATCAGAGCGCTCAACGGCGAACAGAACGTCGTCGAGTGTTCTTACGTCAGATCAAACATCACAGACGCCAAGTACTTCTCCACACCCATTCTTCTCGGTGTAAGATTCTTTCTGATCTTTCGTCTTGCGATCGCTAACTCGTAAAGGAAAGATAACCAAAAAAAAACAATTTTACAGAAAAATGGAGTCGAGAAGAATCTCGGTTTGGGCAAACTCAGCGCCTTCGAGGAGAAATTATTGCAAGCGGCGATCCCCGAGCTCAAGAAAAACATTCAAAAGGGCGAGGACTTTGTAAATAAGAAGTGAAGAGTTCGCACGACAGTCAACGGTATAGAATATCGCGAATCGTGTATTTCTCTGGAATTTCGTTGAACGGAAAGTAAAAATCATCGATTCGAGATGAAGAGAAAAAGGATCATATCAGTTTTTCAAAATCCAGACAATATTTCGGCCGATTGTACTCCGCAGCATTTAACGTTATTTAGTGTCCAAAAATCGTGTAACTAACTCTGTTAAATAAACATCGTTCCGTTCGAAAATTTCAACCCTTATTTCTACCGTTTTCAACATAAAAGATGGAAATTTTTGTTTTTTTGATTTATTGACTGCATAAGATTCGGAGACCACTTGGTGAATTTTGGGATTGCGACGAGATTGTCACCACCGGGACTGTCGAAGGCCATCACGAAACATAACCAATAAACAGTTACAATCAAAAAGGTGTCGAATTATGCTTTTTTTCTTCTAGAGCGACCTCACATACTTTTTAATTATTCCCACCATCAACCAAAAATGATTGTCGAACAGATACGCAAACAGTGAAACTCAAGTGACCAAGTTCACACTGCTCATCGATACTCATTCGCTGATGAGCCGTTACGCGCTGCACAGCGAAAGTAAAACTTTTTATCACGTCACGGGCCGATCCTTCAGCTCTTGTGAATCGGAATATCAAAGCTCCACGATCTCTAAAAAGCGATTTATAAGATTTTTCATTTCAAACGAATTTTGCGTTGTGCCCGATCATGGATGAAGAAATGGCACCGAGTTCGTTTTCGTACGTAGGAATAAGTAAGTTGAAGGATGTATGACTGAAGTTCGATCTGTTAGAACAGCGATCGACGTCAGCGGGCGTCCGATTGCAAGGTTATGTTTTTTCTGACCTTTCAAAATTGACGATCACTGACACTTTCTATCGAACAAAATCTAAAACAATAGCGAACAAAATGCAGCTTTTAACTCCTTATTTCACTTTTTATACTCGTCTAATGTCTCTGCTGCGTTTTCGGGTAAAATTAATTATACTAAATTTTTTATCGCTTTTCGCGTCAACTACTCATTTTTCGATCCAATAGTAATGAAATTAACGTAATTATTAATGCTGAAAAAATCCTCATTTAGTTTGGGCAGGTATCGCCTCCGTCGGTTGGTATTTGTTGGCTGCCGGAGTTGCACTGTTCTTTTCGGCACCTTACCTTAATGACAAATACACAGCATGGAAGCAAAAAAAAGACGAAGCCGACTATGCAGCCAAATATCACAAAAGTATGTGAATATATCGATCATTTTTTGAGCCATCAAACTTCGGAAAGTTCATTTTTTTGTTGAAATTCTTCATAAGTGGAATTACGTATCGAGTTGGACTTTTCTTAATTTTTGCAAAAGTTCCGAAGATTTGATTGTACTTTGAATTCTTGATGGAAACCTGAATACGAAGCACCGAACAATTGATAATGTTTCTTTTCTTCTACCATGGTAGACCCTGACCTTTTCCAGGAGAGGTTACGAGGTCAGGAGCAGGCCAGACAAAACATGCAAGAGAATTACAACAGAGCTGCAAAGATAGCTCTCGAAATGGAGGAAAAGGTAACTCAAATCCGTAATCGCATTTTTAACCTGTGAGATATAATATTCTGATGACGGAAAACTGGTAGAACGTATAGTAATCCTTACATATTGCTTCAGCGGAAGAAAGCGAAACAAGAAGAAATAGCGCGTATGTTGGCAAACCAGGACGGCGGTCGTCGGCTTGGAACCACTAATCAGGACACGCCGCCATCTAATTCTTCGTCGAATATGAAAAGTGGTATGCGTTTCATTAATTTGTCATTACTGCTCGTCTGTTTTTTCTTTAAGGTTATTGTGTTATTTTCACATTTCTTCTCGCAATATACCCTTGCTTTTTTACCTACTTTTGTCACATATTGACATTCCCAAGTTATCGAGAACATACAAATTCTGTGCAGAGTTATTCTTCTCTAAGTCTGTGACTTCCCTCAATATTATTCCAGAGTAATGAAAAAAGATCTTAATTCCGATAATCGCTTTGTAAATTAGAAAAGTTGATTGACAAAGTAAAAAATAATATTATCATATGATTCTATCTCGTAATTCAGTAGAAAATAATCCATTTTTTTTCTAAAGATTAGATGGGTCGTTCTTCTTTTTAACCTACAATAGTCTGTCCTTCGTCTTATTATGGCATCTCGTTGGAGTATTGATATTTACGGTTTTTTAATTCGTTTCGATTTTCTTATCTATTAATATTACGTTAAAAAAGAATTTTTATTAGCCGGAAAGGAAACTTTAATTAGTCTTAATGAAAACACAGAAGCAACTTTTTTTTTAATCCCATAGAAGTCACAATTATGTGTAGTTCGAAAACCAAAAAAACAGAAAAACATCGTTTTATTGTAGGTTAAAAAGAAGAACGCTTCAGATAACATTACTTAGGGCGATGAGTACGAAAAAACGTGTACAATCATGTGCAATGTAATTTGTTCAATATCGCTTAGACGTTTCTATATATATTTTTATAATTCCTTAGATACACTGATCGTAATAAATAATTACCCGGAAGATATTTCCACAACACTTAACGTGTCTGCGGATATACTTTTTTCACAAGATTTCATTGCTTTCAGAATACAATCCGCTGGTCGGCGATTCTAGTAGAGGATATCGACCACCGAAACGAAGTTGCTGTGGTAAAGGGGGCTGCGGTTAACAATTTTTAAATATGTATTTATTCGGATGAAATAATACATCGCACCTCGAGCATAATTTGACTTTATACGAAAGCTTGTCTTCGATGAATCGTAATATACGGGAAAGGGAAGAATTTATGCACTATTGATATTCACAATTCTTATGGGAGCAGTGATTGAATATTGGTTTTACAACTAAACAATGATAATGGAATCAAGAATCTCGAATGTAACAAAATAATCGGTGATGAAATTCGCTGATAAATAAATTTTCGTTGTGCGATTATTATAGTTTTGTCTATGACAATCGACCGAATTTTTGTCTATTTACAATAATATTACGCAGCCGAAATTTTGGTTAAATTTAATAACCGTATTTTTCATTGAGACTCGTTTTGCCGTCTCCGCTTTGATTTTCCGGTGGGAGCCACATCGAATAATCTTCGTCGTACGCGTGATCCTCGTATCCCTTTTCAGTTTGTTTCGCGGCTTTTTCGGTTCTCTGTTGCATTCGCTTCATGTTTCTCATTTTCTTCTTCGCGATTTCGCTCTCAGTCTTTTTCCTGTCTTCGGCGTTTGTAAGCTCGGATTTCTCGTTGAACGGTTTGCTGTTATCTTCCTGTCCAGAACTTTCGGTGGGCGATTCGAAAGTCTTTGATCGTTTAGCTGACTTGACTTTGACTTTTTCCATTGTCGCGATAGGTTCACTAGTTGACAACTCTGCAGTGTCAGCTTCGATATTCTCGTTTTTAAGATCATATTTTTTCATTGGTGCAGAATTTTCGTCGTCGCGTACGACTGAGGGATTTTTGTCATCGGTACATTTCGGAACCTGAAACCAAAAAAGTATTTTATTCTCCCGATGAGATTATGGTAAATGGTCGCAAAATTCTTTGAAAAAGAATTGCTGGAATACCATACATAGAAAATGTTTATCGAATGAAAAAAAAAAAAAAATTCACCAGCAACGCGAATTCGTACATTTTGTTAAAATTGTTCATACAATCTAATATCGTTAATTTTATTCCTCACCTTGTCAGGGATTGGCTGCGAGGTTAATGACGGCAAATTTGCAGGTCTCGTGATGTTGACCAACTTCAACAAGTTCTCTTCTTCCTTCCGCAAGTTTTGTAATTCAAGTTTCATCTTTTTCATGCTAGCTTTGTCGTAAACATTTGAATTTAAATTCGACATAAAAGCGTCCAACGCATCCTCGTTCGATTCATCCGTTTCCTCGTACTTGGATTTTTCCGACTTCTTCAGTTGGCTCTCAATGTCAGCGATTTTTTTGGAAATAGCTGTATGCTTTTCCAGCTGAAAGATAAATGAAAGCTCATAACGAACATGACGAAAATTTAAAAAAGTGTATTTGCAAATTTTTTATTTACCAGTGAGGCATAAGTTTCAACTTTTTTATCCAATTTCCCAACTTGCCGCATTCTTTGCTCTCGTTTCTTCTCCACGGTTCCCGTTCTGTCCAAGAAAGTATCCTCGTCCGAATCGTAAAAGTCATCGTCTTCCCAATTTCTCGCTTTGCGTTTCCTTGCCTCTGCGAAAACGGTAAATTCCTTTTTTTATATTTCCAGTAATTAAACAATACGTTTCTAATAGCATTTAAAAAAAAAAACAAAACTGACAATTGATAGTTTCGCATGGAAGCAATTTCCGAAAAGAATTTGTTACCATTTATTACGTTATTGAATTCATTTTCTTTCCAATTTAAAATCATATGTGGTTTTCATGACGATTTTTTTTCGTAACAAAAAGGGAAGATAAAGTGTTTTGAAAATTGTGTTTTAGTCTAAAGATACTTAATAATCTTTAGAATATTTTTTTCAAGGAAACCCCTTTGCTATTCTTTTTTATTATCACAAAACCACAATTCTAGATAAAAAGGTCTTTCTTTTAAAAAAAAACCCTACGAGAAATAGAAATAATATTACCATGAGTTGCTTGTCTGAGAACACCGTGCCTGTCCAGAATTCTACATGCCTCGAGAGCACACTGCACCACAGCTTCTTTCTTCTTCCCCTTGACTATCGCTTCCGCTCTCACAGTACGACTACCAACCCCGTCTATCGGAAGGCTTTGAAAAAAAGAATAATTAGACACTGCCTCTCCTTGATTTCAGTGTGATTTTGCCGAATCTCTGATTCTTACTCCACCCAACATAAAAATTGTCCGATCCCTTTCTCTTCGGTCTGATATTGCAACTCGTGACCTTCACGTTCGAACCATCCTCGCAATGATTTTTTAGGGTCGTCCAAAAACAGTTCCTCGTTGTTGGTAGACGCGTAAGGATTTTCTCGCAAATCTGATTCTTCATCCGCGTCTTCACCCATTCCCCAATCAATTCCTTCCGCTTCTTCCTTTTCGAGTCTCAATCTCTCTTCCTCCTGCGCTCGTTCGAGCTCTTCTCTTGCCATTTGCTCTCTTTCTAGCAGCAGCAAGCGACGTTTTTCCTTGTGCATGATAAATCGAAGAGTTTATTCAACAGTCTAAAATATTGCATAACCATCCATAACTGTTAAGATTTGCATCATCTAAATGCAACGAAAGTTATTGTTTTTCTTTCCCCTTCTCCATTTTCATTGTAATCTGATTTCTTTCATGATTTGAATGCAGGGAACGTTAGTTTTCGTTACATAACTGAAATTTTTCAAACAATAACTATTATCGCTATTAGCGAATCTTGATCTAAATATACAACAGATATCCCATAAATGGAAAAGTGAATAAAATGAAGACCGTCGATGCATCACAACATGCAAATCCAAATATCTGTAGAATACTTCACCAATGAAGTATATCCAAAGTATACTATCCGATACCTTCAACTCTGTAACGGTCAGTTCGGATTCTTCCTCCTCGTCTTCGGGGGGTGTTTGAATGATGAACTTTCTTTGGCTGCAACCAAATCTGATCATGTGACCACCCTGAAGTCGGACATAGGTATTGGGTCTGATTTTGCACCCATTCCAGAAAGTTCCATGGGTACTACCCAGATCATAGAGGTAGAAACCAGTGGGATGTTTCTCATCCTGGGATTGTCTGTACTGGAGTACTGCGTGATATCGCGATATCGTTGGATGAGCCAGGGATATATCACAAGTGGGAAGTCGTCCGACGACGTGATAACTTTTTTCACCGATATCGATAGTTTCCAAAATAACACCAGATTTCAGTACCTCCACTTTGTAGTCGGCGGTCGGCTTGCCTGCCCATGAAGGCTCCTTGTACTGCAACGGTATTTGTTGCTTGTCACCGATAGACACTTTAGTTTTGTCCGCACTTGGGTTGTCTTCATTGGAGATGTGATCTGGAGTCGGACGAGACTGCTCGACACATTCCTTGGTTGGTAAACTATTCGGAGACCTTAATTGAGCTGGTTTGCTACGTCGGGGTCCAATCAATGGTATTTTGAAGGAATTTTCGCCTTCTATTACGCGGCCATTGTCATCTTCCGTATCCTTCAAAACGGATTTGTCTTCTGTAGATTCTGCTCCAACAGTTTCTATTTCTGTAAGTTTCGGCTGGAGGGATTCGTCCGCTTTTAGGTTACGCACTCCTTGGGGGCATTCCTCCTCCAGTGGACGGTTCGATGATTCGTTACTCTCGATCTCCATCGGATGTGAGGTTGGGAGACGAAATTGTCAAAGCGAATGGGAATGGACAGTCTCCGATGTCGGTAGACGAATATCATTCGTTAGACTTCGAACGAATAATCAGTGGAATCCTTTCTAGACGCCGGTTTCTCCACGCGATTAACGCACTTGTAACGAAAACTCTGTTGCGAAACGTGTATTTGTTTAGAATCAGGAACATTCGAGTGAAGTTTGCAACGGATGTCCTTAAGCAATTAGGTTATTTATGAAGGGAATGGCAACAACCCGAAATGTCCGGAATTTTCAGTTTACCACTTTACCAGTCGTGACGCTAGTTATGTTATAAAAACTTTGCTTGCTTGTGTACGTGTATATATAGCTGCATCGGGATATAAATCAGGAAATATATCGATATATACGTATCAATGTTTTCTATGATACAACCATTGAGAGATTAATGATTATGCGAACAATTATGCAGTGATGGTAGGTGAGGGGTAGAAATAAAAAAACGCCGTAGAAATTCATTTTTATGTTTGAAGTAGTGCAGCGTGTCATTCCCTCTGTCACTTTTATTTCTGTACAAATTAGCAGCGTATAAGCGTGCAGCAGCTGATCGCTCTGCAAATGAGGTTAGGTCGGGACGCTGTGTACCGGCGAACGGGAACCGCACGCGTGCGTACAAAAATTATTCAAACCAAAAAGTCTGATCCAGTCAAAAAAAATTACAAACTTACATTGTAGCGTTTAAAGTGTCGTTGCGTGAACGAGTGGTTTATTCGCCTACACTGAGCGACTGTAGTTTGCGTACGATGTTATAAACAACCCGACCTAACCTAAAAAGTAAAAAATAAGCGCTTGGAAGTAGTCGCGAAAGTAGTCATGCTTTTTAAATACTGAGATTAAATATAAACAAAATGTTGTCCGCACGACAAATCATGTTCGCAAAGTTCCGATGGTCGCCAGCCTGTATTTGCGACCAAAGGATCGCGTTTACTCTCAATTCTCGTAATCGAGTCACAGTTCGTGATTACGGTCAGTGGGTGCCGGAAAAATTCTTGATAAAAGAAAATGACATAAAAAAGTACAAAATTGACCCGAGGGTTCGAGCGCTGTCGCACCAGATAATTTACAGCGACTATCTCGAGCGTAGAAGTTTAAGATTGGGCAGGAGAGGAAATGGTAAAATACTGTCGTATTTGTCGCGCCGATTTCGAGCTAAGCGAAACGAAGACCTGATGGGAATCCCAGCTATGAGTATGGCGCTGAAGTACTTGAAGAAATCGGAGGGACCTGAGAACGAAGACACTCGTAGCGAACGATTCTTAGAAACAGAAAGCGAAGAGACAGAATCACCCGAACTCCTAGCTCAGAATTCCTCAAAGTTTCACATGCCATACGCGTCTACCGATCATTACGAGAATGTGGCAATTTCCGAGGACAAGGATGACCTTGATTCACCGGAATTGAACAAAGACTATGTTGATCTTTACGAAAAGTATTTGGAGACAAAAAACTCAGAGGAAGGGCCTTATTTGGAACAAATGATTGATGCGGAAACTTTCTGTAATAACAATGCCAAGCACGAGTCAATCGATAACTCGGTAAACATCCCGCCCAATTGGATGGACGATTACGAACAGTACGATTGCACTGAGGCAGATAGTTATTCCCAATCTTTCTATGGAACTCCAAAACCAAACGTGCCAGTCACAAAGATTCCTTGTGGCGGTTGCGGAGCTCTCCTGCAATGCCAAGATACAGCCTTGCCCGGATATCTCCCATCTGAATTACTGGAGAACCAAACAGACGAGATTCTTCAATCCAGTCTATGTCAACGCTGTCACTTCATGAAGCACTATAAAACAGCGCTGGATGTTACCGTATCGCCGGAAGAGTATCCAGCTCTGATAAGGGAGATAAAAGGCAAAAGAGCCGCAGTCGTACTGATGGTGGATCTTACCGATTTTCCATGCAGCATTTGGTCCGGTATAAACGATATTATCAGTAATAAAACACTTTTCGTCGTTGGTAATAAAATCGACTTATTGCCAAAGGATAGTCCACGTTTCCTCGACAATGTTAAAGAGTCTTTACGGAAGACGGTAGTGTCGATGGGCATCAGCGACTCTAAGATCAAGCACATCGCTTTGATATCTGCAAAAACTGGATATGGCGTTGAATCGCTGATCAATAAATTGCACAAAATTTGGGAGTACAGGGGTATGCCATTTTGTTCCACGAAATTGTGAATCGTTCGCTTTTTGAACGAACGAAAACATTTTATTTAAATGCAAAATTTTCTTTTCTCTTAGGTGATGTGTATTTAATCGGATGCACCAATGTTGGTAAATCATCCCTTTTTAATGCTCTACTACAATCGGACTACTGCAAAGTACAAGCCATTGATCTCATACAGAGAGCAACGATATCTCCGTGGCCCGGAACTACTTTGAATCTTTTGAAATTTCCGATTCTCAATCCAGTTAGCAGCAGGCTTTGGATCAGGGCTCAAAGATTACAAGCTGAGCAACAAATGGAACAACAAGAGGCCGCGTATAGAATGGAACTGTTCAAAGATACGAAAAAGCTCCATCACGCGAGCTTACATGGTGAGTGACCTGTTACCAGAAACATAGCTCGAACAGGATTATGTTCACTAATGAACTTAAATAACATTAAATAACATATCATATCAGGAAACATCGGCAGATCGTTCTCCTCTAGATCAGAGACTTCGAGTGATGGTTGGTTCGGCGCGGATGCTGTCGAGAATTCCGGTCGCTTGGGTTTGAAAGAAAACTCGGCAATATATAGAAAAAGCCATTGGTGTTACGATACGCCCGGTGCTTTGCTTCCTGATCAAGTTCTACATTTTCTCACGACGGAAGAATTGCTAATGACGTTGCCGCGGCACATAATATCACCGAGATCTTTCGCTGTGTACAAAGGCCAGACATTATTTCTCGCCGGCCTTGGACGATTGGATTACCTTAATGGACCTGGTACAATTATGTAAGTGGGATCGGGCTGAAATGTCCCCAGCTAATTCACTGGAAAGTCTTACGTTGAACGTTTATCATACTTAAGGACATGTCGAAGACGTACCACGTGACACACGAGTGCAAGAGTGATAGTCGAAACTTTAAAATCGCGATTTCTCAAAGACGAAACATTATTATCGTAAAATTCAAGCATCTGTTTCTGTCTCTATGAATTCTACAAAGACTGATGCTAGATTTTTCGCCGTAAACTTAACCGACGCCGAGAAAACGAATTTCGATAATTTGTGAGGTTATGTCGATCTTCGTCATGCCTTTAAGCACAGAGAAGACGTGACGATTTTGTGACGATATCACTATGCTATCAGTGTTTTACCGCGTATCTCTCCAAGACGTAACCGTGTTATGCCGTTTTCAGCTGCACAGTCTTCGCGAGCAACAAACTCCCTGTCACCATGTGTAAAACCACGTATGCGGATGAACTTTATAAAAATCTACTCGAAACCGAAGCTCTCATGGTGCCTATCAACGATCCCAAACGTTTGGAACTCTTTCCACAGTTCGAATCGAAGACTTTCGATTTTGTGGGTATTGGAATGAAAGAATCAGCCGCCGACGTTGTACTCTCGAGTGCAGGTAAATTAAATTTTATATTTTCAAAATCTATCAACGAGGTTCCTTTCCTGAAGCCATGGAACATTGATCGCTTCCCGCTACTCCACTTTTAGAATTATCGTGTCGTGTCACTTTCAGCGACAAGAAAAATCCTAAAGAAATGTTCCATAAAAAATTTGGCAATGCGATTCGCACCAACATTAGCTTTGGCCTTCAAATATTTTTCTACATACTCAATTTAATGTTAATAATCACAAAAATTGATATTTTTTTCCAAAGGTTGGATCGCGCTGACTGCACAGCAGGAAAAAAAGGTCGAGGTCAAAGCATGGACTCCGCAGGGTAAAGGTATTCATTTGCGTATGCCGGCTATGCTGAGTAAATCGGTATCACTACGAGGCTACCGAATTGATCACTCACCGGCGTTCTCACGAGGAAAACAAGTTTACGTAAAGATATAAATAAGGGGTAATATTCCATCTCATAACCTTTTATTTCTTTCTTCGTTGTTTTCCTTGAAGTCATTTTAAATCGATAGTACGTAAATACGAGATACAGACAGATTTGAATTTTTTTTATAACATCAACGACCAATGAAAAAAAAAAGTTCAGACGATTGATTATCATTGAATATTATTCGTCAAGCCTTTTCGCTATTTCATTTCCTTCACGAACAATCAACTTCGCGAGCTCGAAGCTTGGCTTGTTTGTACATTCTCTTGTAAAATTTCTCCAAGTTTTTGTAAAATCCTTGCCGTCCTTGATCCCTCTCGCTATCGAAATACTTCGCAATTTGCGAACTGAAAAGAAACGAAAAATCAATGAACGTTGCGTATAAAGTGTAAAATAAAAATGTAAATAATTATTGTAATAAATGATCCTGGAAAACTTACTCCTCGCTCGCGTTGTTCGATTTGGCATGCTGACCTTGAAATTCTGTAGGTTTCGCTCTCACGCTGAAAATTTGAAAACATTTTCCATCATTATTTTGAATTTAATTAGACATTCTTTTAGTTAAGTTCGTCGAATAAAATATCTCGTATTTATCGTTCAGCATTTCAACTCACGCTGGTAACGACGAAGAATCATGGATCGAATTCGTCTGCGGTGCACTTCTAGGTCTGCCTCTCTCTTTGACCTTATCTCGCTCGACGCAGGACCGTCGCTGACACTTTTCCGAATCGTTGGTTTTTCGATGATTTTCCGAGGGCCTTTGGCATGTCTCGTGATTATGTGAAAAGTAACACTTGTACTTGGAACAGACGGGACAGTTTTCGAACATGTGTGAGCTCTTGGGAAACGGAGTTTCAGATGTTGCTGAGATCATCGGTTGGTCAGCGGAACTGGACGTTCCTTTTGATTTGTGACAGTGATGCTGGATGTTCGATTGCGAAAAATCGTTCGACGTGGTCGATAGAGATGAAATTGTGTCGTCTGGGCTTACGTGTCTCTGCCGTAAGCTGAAAATATTGACCGGAATGTTGAATAGTGATCCGCGGTCTTAGAGATACAAAAGGCACGTTCGGATATAAACTTTTGATCAAATGTTAATAAATTCGATCTGAGCTTTTTCTGGTGAAAATTAATTGCCGCATACTTACGATCGATTCGCTTGTGCTTTGGGTTTTCCTTGTGTATGACAAACTTTTCGTTGCCGTATTATACCCGTAGATGGCCTTTTTCTGTGCACACAAGTTCCGTTCTGCAAACGTCAATTTATTTATTCCCGTATTTATTTTTCATTTTGGAAAAACAAATTCTTCTCCTCCCGGTGTTAAGTACCTTCGAATTGATAGTTTTCGGATTTATTATACGTGATCCAGAAATCATCGCCTCAAAAACTCCTACCACTTCTTCAATAATCGTACGAGTTGAAACTTCGATTTTTGGTGCTAGGATTCCCTGGGGAAATATCAAAATTTCGAATAATAAAATTCCAAATAAAAAAGTTGTAAATGAAAAAAATTCAGTATAATTTAATTTGAAAAAACAAATTGCAGATATTAAAATTCTCAATCATAAAATTTCAAGTAATGAAATTCCGTGCGATAATATCTTCAATAATTGTACGAGTTGAAACTTCGATTTTTGGTGCTAGGATTCCCTGGGGAAATATCAAAATTTCGAATAATAAAATTCCAAATAAAAAAGTTGTAAATCAAAAAAATTCAGTATAATTTAATTTGAAAAACAAATTGCGGATATTAAAATTCTCAATCATAAAATTTCAAATAATGCAATTCAGTGCGATAAAATCTCTCATATACGATAGTAAAAAATAAAATTCTAAATGAAGAAATCGCAATAAAAATTCAAATGATAAAGTTGCAAATAAAATGAATTTTCGTTTATTTGATTGAAATGAAAATGTTGGCACATGTCGCAGATTACCGGAAAATATTTGGTCGGCTCCATGAGTAAATCAACTTCGCTCCCTGCGAGTAGTCCCTTGGAACACGAGGGTGGATAAAGTAAATCAGCCAAATTGGTTTCGAACGTTGCGAGAATTACGGAAGTCCCTTTCGGCGACGACCACTGAATCAACTCCGCGTACAGATACTCATCCTCCAAACTGTTCTGTAACTCGGCCAATGTGCTCACCCCGGTGAACAACTTTTTACACCTGAATTTGTCGTGGTAGACGAGGGGAAACGCCGGCGTCAATCGACGCGACTCAATCTTCGCATCGAGTGTGTTTATACGAAGTGCCACTTTTCCGTTCGGGCATAGCCAAACACCTGGACAGGTTACCTTCAACGCCGCAAAAACAAAATTTGAAAAAAACATACTTTTTGGATATTTATTATTTTTAATAAGAAACGTAAACTTTTTGGTACCCACTGCTTGCAGGTCGATTTCAATTTTGACGCAAAATCCACGACCTCCCATCATATTGCTGTCACAGCTTTACTCACGCTATTCCTGATTTCGAGCATAGTCGTACAAAGTTCACCCATTCGTAAAACTACAAATTTCCATACGCCAAAATTGTCAGTGAAGCGAGATACAAAAAAAACAAAAACATACTCGCTAATTTATACCTATTTTTCGGCGTACTTGAACGATAGATTGAATATTTTCGCTTCAACGACCCGACTACATGGAATTATTCGTTGCTTGGTTACATCATCACAACAAACTTTCACGTCAACCCCGAAAGGTAGGAAATTTTAAGCGTGATAATTCTTATTAATCAAATGAGTTGATTGATCGTTTTCTTCATTTAACTTCCAAATAAAGATAGCACGATTTCTTTTTGAAAATCTCAGTAATTTTTATACTTTTGAATACGAGAGTTTCTAGGCTCCAGCAAAAATTGGTTTTTTTAGGCTCCAGCAAAAATTGGTTTTTTAGGCTCCAGCAAAAATTGGATTTTTTAGGCTCCAGTAAAAATTGGATTTTTTAGGCTCCAGCAAAAATTGGATTTTTTAGGCTCCATCAAAAATAGAATTTTTTAGGCTCTATAAAAAATTATACATTTTTGTACAGAGCTCGGCGTTAATTCTGTCGTCAAATATCCTCATTAAACATTATTTATAAATTGTAATTGCAACGGTGCAATTGTTTTAATTAAAAAAATCTTCAATATCGGATTTTCAAAATAACTTTTTAAAAAGTAGGTTTTCGTTAATAGATAATTTAGAAAACAACACTGCGAGATTATAAAATGAAAATGCATTGATGAAATACTCCAAGATACGTACGAAAGAAGGGACCGTAAAAAATTCGTTTTGTTTGTACTCTTCAGCATAATGTCCATAATTTTCGAAATAAGGGCTAACGATTCATCCGTTTGAAAACATTTATTCTTCATTCGCAAGGATAGGAATAAAAGTATTTTTTTCTCATGAGAATAAGGGGAACAATTAAAGCTTGAAAGGAACACCGACAAATTTTTCCTTGATCTTTCCCTGGTCGATTTGCCTGATTTTTATTTCAGTCTCGATGAAATCGCAATGCTTCAAGGGAAAATATAGCCTCGGATCTTTGGATCTTGAAATCAGAGGATCTACGAACCATCCATATCTATGTCGAACCGAAAACAAAAAAAAAATATTGTTTCCATATTTACTTACTTTTAAGAACACCATTTAAACCATTCATTCGACTTATTCTCTAATTGCATTATTTTTCATATGTAGCAAACTTTTTTTGATTCCTCGAAGGAGTTTGTTTTTTCACGGAAATTACAAAACGCATGTTATCGATTTGTATAATTTCTCACTCCATATTTACGGCCGGTGGTCTGAACGAGTAAATATCGTTAGGCTTCATTTCCGTTCTCCTTTTAATCAATTCCATATATTCCTCGGGAATACATTCTTCGCTCGTAACAGCCTCATGTTTGGCGTAAAACTTTCCAGTTATCGTAGGCTTTCCATAAGACGGTACAAACTCTTCAACGAGCTTGATCCTGCGATTTTCCTTTTCATAACGTTCCGTATAAAAAATAAGTTTTATCGGATCCAGTTTGTGCCTTGACAGGGGTTAAGATACGCCCCTAAAATGTAGGAAACGTTGCTGCAACTCTCTGCTCGAAACAGCTGACAGCACGTTTTGACGTAGCCAATATTACGCCACTGACATCACATTCAAGCCGGAGGATGGGACAAAGAATTGACTTTTCAAAAATTATCATTTTTTTTGTAGAACTCTGTAATTTATTTTTCAAATATTTGTATATGAATAAAAAAAAGAAAACACACACAACGTTTCGTAAGATTATAAACAGAATAGTGAGATTGTTTCCTCGAAAAATAATCTCGTTGATCTTATTATGAATCCAATTTTACGTAACTATTAAGGTGAGAGTATCGTTACAAGGAACTAATTAAAAAGCTCAATGGATAATGTTCGTTGAGTCGAGGATTTTCGTAGCTGCGTTTTCCTACGCTCTGTCTGAATGATAATAATAGTAATAACAATAATAATATATCTCGTTGCATACTCTGCCTTTTGATTTATAATTATTGTGCAATTTTGGTTTTTATTGACTAGACGTTGCTCGTAAATATTGTGGCGCACTCGATTAAAATTTCTACAGCGACGAGGCAACGTTGCTTTTGGCAGACTGAATACCGATCGAATGGAAAGTCCCCTAAAATGATATCAGGCGAAGAAACATCGGGGAGAAAAAGTCGGTACTCTTCAAATATATTTCGAAATTAGTTGATGAGACAATTTTAAAAATATGATTTTATTTTTGAATGTACGGATAGAAGAAATTATTTTCCACTCGACCGATAATACACCCAAGTGTCCAAGAGCACTCGTCGCTGTCTAATCTACTTATTACATCATCTCGTCGTACGATGCAGCTTAAAAAAAACTCTCTCTATAAAAAAGCAAAAAAATCAATTTTTTAATCTTCCATAAGTAACGTACGATTAAATCTCTATAAAACATTTCGTGGCTGCCGAATGAATCATTTATATTTCTATAAAAATTCGAGCCACCGTAATATCCTTTGGATTTCATAAATATTCAATTTTGCTTACGAGACACTCGTAACAAATGAACTCGTCGCCCGTGTCGAATTTCACGGACATTACGCAATATTCTTTGGATCGTAATAAGTATGATAATAATAATGATAATGATAATAGAAAAAAAAAAGGAGAAAAACAAACACACTCGCGTCTTGTCAGGAAGCACACAATCATCGAGGGCTTATAACTAAAATAAATAAAGGGTTGGCTCTCGCACTCTTATTTCAGATATAAAAAAAAAAACAAACAAACGATAGAATCGGAAACTCAAAACGTAGCGTTAATTATAAAAATTTGATCGTTGTAAACATGGAGCGATTATAGTTACGCAAGACGGAGACTAAACACTTTTTTTTCCGTATTTGGCACGCGAATATTCATCGAGATTCTGATTTTTGACAATTGATCGAGTGGCTAGGCCTACAGTGACTAATCTCTTCTTTTTGAGGTTAAGTTGATTTGCAAACTGTAAAAAAATCGGCCCTCACAATTGTTCGTCGGTTTAATCGAAGATCTTTGACTTTGTTGATTTTTAGGTTATCATAGCTTCAATCTTATTTTTATCTCTACGACTTTATATGTCTCTTATAAAAAATCCGTGAAGTTGGTAGACTGAAATAAGGGAGTAAATCCGTTGGAAGTTTTGGCCGATCGATTTTCGTCACTTGGAATTGATCGGTAGTAAAGAGAGTTCACTTTATTCCAGTGATGATCAGAGTTGTTCCCTTTTATTCCGCATTTGACACTTTGGCATCAAGTTCCTCACTCGAGGCTGGTAAATCTTGGGATCCGTTCTCTGCATTGCCCCTGTGGAATTGAATCGATGAGATTAATTTTTTTTATTTTCTTCATTATCTTCCGAACGGATTAATTCTACCTCTACATTTACACGGATTTCGAAAAAGGTCGTTGGTGAAATTATTTCAGATCTTTGAAAAATGTTTTCATCTGTGGCGATCGAATGTTTTTTTTTTTCATATTTTTTCTCTTTGTTGGATTTCTTTTTCTACTGGCAACCGAACAAACCGCAACGAAATCTTGAAAAAAGCTTGTTTCGTCACTGGTTCCTCCCAACAATGGAATTAGCAACGCAAAACAACCGTAGCGAAGATAAAAACGGCGATTTCTATTCTACATTATCTACGGTGCAGTCTGATCAACGCTAAATTTATTTCAGCTAACCTTCGACGATAATATTGTTGACGCGGGCGCGTAACGAGTCAACAGTGGATAACATACATCCTTAAGACGAGTCTCCGACCCACCGTAAACTGATCGTTGGCTACATTTTGTTTTCTACATACGGTAGAAATTCTTCACTCCAAACTCACTTCCACACAAATTCTTTTTCCTAAAAAAATGGGCAGGTGCAATTTATGATAACTGTGTATCTTCGCGATGTATATTCGCTTTGAGAGTGAAATGTCAAGATCGATCACTTGACAATGACACAGATATAGGAAAAGGAAAGTCGTGACACTTTTGCATTATGACATACGTTCATACGTATGTATATACGTGGACGTTAAAAAAACATGTTTTTACTTTATCGATTTGACCGTTATTTGGTAAATCGTCGTTTTCGCAAGCGCCGGATCCAAACTTGAAATCCCATAGAAAACGGCGCATGCAAATTTGATACTACGGTTTAATTACAAGGAAAGTAAGGATTCTACATTTTTCGAGGTAACTGCATTCGAATCTATAAACAGATTATCAAAATTCAATATGGATCCAACATGGCGGATGCAAATGTAAAAAAATGCTCCTGATTGACCTGATTATCGAATTTTAAAAGTATGCTGTAAAATCTAACCTCAAACACCGAACGATGAAACCTCCTTTGTTTGGGTTTGTTTGGGTTCCGAGTATCTTTCGAATACCCATCCGCCATATTGCAACTTGCGTATTTCTTAATTTTGAAAATCATACTTTATATCACAGGAATTCAGTAACCTTACAAACGTATTTACTTCGCCCGCAGTCAAACTACTCGAATTCGCATCCAACCTGGTTGGAAATTTGAAAATCTGATACGAAATTAGACATCAGCTATTCCAATAGCTGTAACACTGAGAATACAGGATAAATCTAACAAATGTTTGTTCGACTAATTTTCGCCACTAAGGGATAAAATATACTTGAGCCCAAGGGAACATCTAAAATTCAAATTGTCAATAATAAGTGAGATTACCTCGCTGGAACGTCGCGCCGTCCATCATCAGTTCTATCGACACTCCTCCACTTGTCAGTCTCTATTTGACGAAGATCCAAGTTCCCATTGTGATAGCCATTATCGTGTTTCGTCTGATAGTCTCCAGTCGCTGGTATTTTCCGGGTGAAATAATCTGAGCGCGAGGGTGACAAAAGTTCCTCGTAGTAATCAGCAGTTTTCGTTTCAGGACAGGAACTTACGGAACCATATTTTCGAGGCAACGAGCTACGGGACGAGGAGTACGACTCGAGGCTAGAATCATTGTGAAACGACGGTGACATTGGGCTCCTGTAATGCCCGTTATCGTCATCAAGACCGTAATCAGTGCTCTGATATTTTCGATGTGAATTCAGAGATTCCGGGCTCGGCGTAACGCGATATCTTCTCAACGGATCATAGCAAGAGCCCAAACTCCCGTATTGATCATTGGGAGACTTCGAATCCCCGGAAGAACTGGCCACGTTGCCGATCGAATCGGAATAATGTCGATCTCTTTCAACCGAAGATTTTCGGTATCTGGGCACCGGTTCCTCGTTGTACAAGCTGTAACTGCGTTCAGGATTTCTCCTCGATGATCCTCCGTAGATGCTTGGCTTACCGTACTCCTGATGCCTGTCGCGAGAGCTGTTGAAGCTAAACTTCCTTGGCAAAGTCGAGGAAGTTGGCAAATTGATACCTGGTGGTGGCGCGTTCAACGAGCTCTTCCTTTTTCTCTCGTTGAATCTCGAGTAAAAACTCTTGCGACGTATCCTGTCGATAATGGACTCTGGATGATCACCGCGGCCTATTGGCGAATAAGTCGGCGAAGTTGGGGAGTTTAAGTCGTGACGATGATGATTCAAATCAGCCGAGCAAATCGACCAAGAATCGAAACTCTCGGCGTCGTCTAAAGGTGAAAACATTTCCTCTGTATGGTCACTCGGAATTTCTCTCGGAGGATTTTTCGTCTCTAGTGAGAGAGTCGTTGGTCTCGCGTTAGGATACTTTTCGATGTCATCAATGATTCTTTTTAATTCTACTGGCTTTTCCAGATCACTGTCCAGATTTTTCGGGATTTCCGAACTGGTTACATCGCTTTCGATCTCTTTTATCAGTGGCTTGTCGAAGACCTTCTTTTCAGTTGTGTTCGTGTTGTGTATCGTTCTGGAGGGATTCTCCAGCAATGGAGCTTCACCTTCGTCGGTTTTTGAGGATTCGATAGTTTCAGGCACGGAAGATGCGGTTTTCTGATTGGATGAATCTTTGGTGGATTCTTTTTTGGTCATTTTGAAAGAATGCTGTGGGATTTTGGTAAAATCCAGCTTGAGACTTGATTTGGTTTTTGTGGCTGTCATGGTTGGCGAGTTCAAATTTGGATCTTTATTTGGTTCAGTTTCTATCACGTTCGACATTTCGGACTCTTCGGGGATGATTTTGGAGGATAAAGGAGCTACTTCCGGTGATTCGGAAACAACCTTTGGTGGGTTACAAAGGAAAGATGTGCAAGTATTCTGAATACTAAGTGTTGATTTTGGTTCTCCAGTTTTCAGAATAGTGGTTGGCAGCTTCGTTTCATGAATTTTGTCCTTGATCTTGCTCGACGCTTCCGGACTTTTGTCTTTGATCTTGATCGACGTTTCCGGACTTTTGTCCTTGACATTGCTCGGCTTTTCCGGACTTTTGTCCTTTATCTTCGCCGAATTTTCGGGACTTTTCTCTTTGATCTTCGTCGCGATTTCAGGACTCTTGTCTTTGATTTTTTTTGCCGACGCGTTTTCGGGACTCGCGTCTTTTTTCGTAGCAGAAGCGATTTTCTTCATCAACGTTTTTTTCGGTGGCTCCTTTTCGTCCGACTTGCTGTCCGAGCTGTCGGAAGTTTTTCCAACTTTCTTCACGACGCGAACGATTTTCTTTTTCTTCGTACCATCGGTCGGATCCTTCTCCGAGACTTCCTTCGTTTTCGTGACTTTCTTTACTTTTTTATCAGCCTCTTCGATTTTATCGCGTCCCTCGAGTTTCGTGACAGAACCGTTCTTTACGAGGCTGCTTAGTGATTTTACGTTTTTCTTCGCTTTTACAATTTTTTTATCCTCCCCTGTCTCGGTTTGCAGCTGTTTATTGTCGACTACTTTTTCCGAGGAGAGTTTTTTCGCCGATATTTTCGCGAGACTCATCTTACTCTCAAGCTTGTCAGGCGAGCTATTCTTCCTGGATAAATCATCTTTCAAGCCTGTCGATTTTTCCGGCTTGTCCTGTTTCCCCTCTAGGGACTTTTCCGGACTCGCTTTCTTTGTTACCTTCAATTGAGTTTCGAGAGATTTTCGGGTGTTTCTCTCAACTGGACTCTTTTCCTTGGATGGTGACTTTTTCGCCTCGGAAGTTGGATCGGACATTTTCCTAGCGTCGGCGACTGTTTTCTTCTTGACTTCCGGTTTGGTGAACTTGGTTGGTATCTTGCTACCATTGATGATCGACGAAGAATTTTGCTCGAGGGACAGCACACCGTCGGATCTGGATCCCTTGTAAGGGTTTTTCTTGAATTTGCTTAGAATCGTGCTTTGCGAGCGTTGCCCATTAGAGCTCATTTTGGCATTGTCATTTTTGAAGAGTCCGAGTACCGAGGAAACTCGACTTTTCGAAGTACCGGCGTTGAAATCGAGCGACGAATCGTCGACGCTGATAGGATTTTTGGCGAGTAGCTGAGTATCGTCTACGATTTCTATTGTAGATGCTACATTTTCAGCCCTATCGCTCGGAGGTCCATTTCCATTGGACAATTTAGAATTTTCATCGCTTGAACGAAACTTCTCCAGTTTCTTCTCCAACGAATGCAGGAAACTATTCCTCGAAGTTTGTTTCTCGAGCTTAACTTCGCTCGGTGAAATTCCAGTCTGTTCGTCCATTTTGTTATCATTAGGTTGAACCTCGGTTTTGTCACGAGTCATAGCGTTAGCCTCGTTCTTCAACTCCTTTTCCAGTTTTTCCTCTTGAGCCTTGTTCTCCTCATCGACGGTAGGCGGGATCGACTTGGTCTCACTCTTTTTCCTCGTGAAGCGAGATTTCCTGCGCTCGTTTTCCGCAGCCTTCTGCGCTTCTTTCTCCTTCACGTATTGGCTTTCTTCCCTCGGGGTGTCAAAGAAGTCCGGCCTCAAGAATCTCGAAATTCTACGAGGTTCCTTGGCTTTCGGTGACTTCTCTTTCGTTTCTTCATTTCTAACGCCGTTGCTGCTTCCAGCGCGGAAAAACTTGCTGAGAATCGATCTTTCCGGAGTTCCAGCGTGGGTTTCCTTGGCGCAAGAAAGTGTATTTCTGCGTTCACACGGATTGGAAGTTTCTCTGGTCAATGAGCCTGAACGCAATCTCAAGCTTGGTATGCAACTCCGTCGTTTGGCGAAATCACCGGAAACGTCAGTGATCGAAGTTAGCAATTCTTTGTCACATTTGTCAGTGTCCTTGTAACTCGAGGTCAAATTACGATCGTACTTTCCAGCCCCGAGATTGCGAGCTTTTGATTCTTTTATGAGATTCTCCGCGGCCAAGAGTCTGCTCTCGAAGTCACGGGAGTTTTGCTTGTAAGCGGAAACGGAATCGCCGATAGTCGATGATGATTCGGCTGGCGAAGTTTCGCAAGATTTTGCTGATAAGCTCGATCCGGTATCAGCCAAAGTGGCGTTCGAGTCGATTTTGGAATTCCCGTTGCAGCGGGAAACTTCGACTTCCGGTTGTGGCTTCTCGTCGTGAGGCTCCTCCTGGATTTTGTCTGTTCGATAATTATGAAAATTGGACAAACTCGATTTCGAGCCATCACGATATTTACGACCGAGGCTGATAACCTGCCGAGCCAATGACGGCCCTCCCGCCGTTGACATCGAATCCTCGTCATCGTCCTCGTCGTCGAAGAGACTGACGCTTCTTCGAGGTGAACGCTGCTCAAATCTGTCCGGTCGATTGCTGTTCTCCAGAAGACTGTTCGTGCGTCTGACACCTCGATCGCACGAACGACTACGACATTCGCGATCGCACAACGCGGATGATCCATAACCACGTTGAGAATCCTCCTCGTTCGCTCTCTCGTCCGTTGACGAACGATACAATTTTTCACGTGGTATCGATGGTGAACGCGGCAACGATTGCCTCGTCTGCTCGATAAATTGACGACTCAGTCTTCTCGCCAAACTCGGTGTGAAATTTTGCTCCAACGTTTCCTTCGTTGATTTTCTCAATTTCTCCGTCTTGTCCTCTGTCTCCGTCGCTTCTCGCGTTTTTCTATCTGCAAAATAACGGAGAAAAAAGTCTTTTGCAGATCGCGGCCCCACGAGAAAAGCCTCTGCGATTCGCTCGGTACTGTCATCATGTATGTATTCTCATTTTTAACCTCGACAAAATTCTATCTCGATTTCTGCATTTTTGTTATTCGCTAACAAAATTTAATGATTTTTTTTCGTCCCCAAATATGAAACTCGTGCGATCGAAAAATGAAGATACGAGAAATCAAAATTTAAGTAGAATGATCTTGAAGTTTTGAAAATATTTAAATTGAAAAAAAAAAAAAAACTTTCTCATTTTCAGTATTACTATACATTCAGTATAACTGAATTTTACGAAATATTTTCTCAACTTTCCGAACCTAGATTTCCATATGAGATACTTAAAAAATTATTGAGGATTCGTTGCGAGTACTTGCGAAAAGAAATTCAAGAAAATTGAAAAATAATAATTGTCGTCGGTTTCCGACGTTGCAAACTTCGATGGCAGCGAGTATAACTCATTTTTAAACTCGACGCTTAATCCGTAGCGACATTGTTTTTTATTTTACATCGACTTATTATTTCGTTATTTTTTTTCTAAATTTTGAACGATCGTTTGCGTGATCAGGAAAGGTCCAATAACCGTTCAAGACTTACAGAGAGGATCTCTCGAGAGAATTTCATCTGTGAGCACGAGAGGAAAAAGGGAATATAGCCGAACGTCAATGAGTACACGTTGTCATTTTCATTTTTTCATACGGCACTGTATATTGGATATCCATTCGAAGAGTTGCTGATTAGAGAGGTACACTCATTTAACAATTACGTTACAAATATTATTTCTTCGTTTTGTTCGTATTTTTTTTTCATTTTCTTCACAGTTCGTGTATATATACGCAATAGCTGCAGCATGCTTCAATAAAAAAAACGAGACTAGTAATTGTTTAAATTATTAAAAAATCAAAAATCAATCCACCAAAACTTTTCTGTATAGTAAGATATTAAATGAGTACACCCTTTATTAAACATAACTTCGCCTCAACGACGATGCATTGTACTTTTAAATATATACATATGTGTGTATGCATGTATACGTAGCATTAAAAAAAAAACGATACAGCGGTAGCATAATAAAAAAAAAAGCATTCCGAAGACAGTGAATAAAAACAAAAAAAACCAAACTGTTATTTAAACTCTTCAAAAACACAACAAATCTCAGCCATTTAATGGTCAACGTGGGTTAGTGTCATTTTAACTTTCATTAGAAAACTCGAAAATTTTTTTTTCTCATTTTTCACACACACACGCACACATTCTCTCTCTCTCTCTCTCTCTTACTTAAAATCTCACTAACGTCGTCATATACAAAAATTGTCATATAACAAAGTTACGTTTTTTTTTTTATGACACATCGCAACGATTAGCTTATGTACAAAACAGCATTTTTGAGCAGGCTCAGTATGATTTATTCTAACTAATTATTATTCATTTGTTGTTGTTGTTTTTGTTTTCATCTGTACGATTTTTACGCCCAATTACTTAAAATTACACAATCATACCGGATTCGCATAATCGAATACAATTGTATTTACGTAAAAATGTTTACAGACGTGTATTTATGAGATAAGCAATAGTGTACGAGTGATGTCTGTGTGTAAATATTTTTGTATGTATTTACTTCGAATTCAACGTCCGATTTTATTTCAAACAAAAAAAAAGGTCAAAGTTAGGGTTGTTTTTTTATTTTCAGACCGAATAAATCATACGTTTAGCTCCGTCGTTGACAAAAACGAAAATCATCAATGTGAAATTACCAGGAATACTATATAGCTCACACTTTATCTTTTTATCAGCTTTTTTTTCATAATAGCGGTGGTTAGCGTTTCTTATTTGCTTTGCTCTTTCGATTTTCGAAATTTCGTCAAATTGGCCATTTCTTGTTTATTTCTTTCTGTTTTCCACACAGTTGATACATGGTACAACGTGTCTTGTTCTCTCTCTCTCTCTCTCTTTGCGATCAATTTTATTTCAACACATTTCGCTCGTTGAGATCGTCGTTGATATTTCAATCAGCTAAAAATTTGTGTTTCAGGAAAACGTCGGCGAGAAACAAAAAAAAACTAGCGTACTAGATAAACATGAGCAAACGTTCTGTTTTCTGTTTTTTTTTTTTGCGTAATGCAGAGAAGAAAAAAAAATTGTGAACTGCATACACGTGTGTGCTGTATTGACATTATGGCCTCTCGTATAAAAAATGACTAATATGCGAACAGTTTCTTTGCACTAAATTAGGTATAGTATAGTACCTAACTTGGTTTTTTTTGCTCTACTGGGGATTACCGTCGGCCCGCCTACGGAGAGTCACTCGCACGGTCGCTGCAACAACCGTCACAAAAAAAAGACCGTAAATGAAAAACATCAGCCACATTTTGGCCGCCGGCGATTTCTTTCGGGGAAAATATTTTCGATAGTCTCACGACGTTGTTTTTTTTTTTGACGTTTACTTTTTTTGTCTTGGTTAGTCTATACGATTTGTCTGCAAGAATAAAACCGAAAATACGGGACCTTCCATCTAATTTTTTTTAATTTCATAGTAAAAAAAATATTTGAGTTTGTTACTGCGCTGAGAGAGAAAATACAATTTATATCAACGTTATACGGACTGTTGGAATACCCATGAAAAAAATTATGCCTCGATATGTAGAATTGTTCCTCAGATAATTCTGTTTTTTTTTTTTGACCATTTTTTCGTTCTCAAAATTTTTACGATCGTAAAGAAATCTCGCTGTTCGATGGCCATTTTGATTATATATTTAGGCACGACTCGTAAAATTTACGTTGTTCTCTCGAACTCTCGAGCATTTGAAACGTACCCAAAAAGTCTCGGCTCAAATTGCCTCGTCCAGATAATTCAAGGAATACCAAAAACGAAAGTCCAAGTGAATCTCTATCACTGGTAAAAAAATGTTCATAAAAAAATTGATATCAACCAAAACTATCAGATTCGTTGGATATTAATTATAACGAAAGAAAAGGCTGCATAAAAACAAAGAAATTGAGGAAAAAAATGTACTTTACTGGGAACAATTTTACCATTTGATTTTTTCGTGGCAGGAATCGATTATTGCGTTAAAAGTTGAGATTAGATAATTGAAAAATCGTGGAATCTAAATTTAAAAAATACAGCCCCTTGTGAAGGCCCCGCTCCAGTTAATTACAGAAGACTCGAAATTAAACCGGAAGTTCTTTCTCCAAACTCGTTAAAAAAAAAAGGCTTAGCGTGTACTGAGAAAGTTAAAAATAAATGAATTACCGAAAATATTGTCCGTCGAATACCAGCCGGCGATGAAGAAATTTCATAAATTCAATATTTCACTGATTGAGGAGTCGACGATAGACTTGAGAATATCACGTTTATTCTTTGAAGGTGGTTTTTTTTTTTTCGTTCGTCTCATTTTATGTACAATATATTCGAACGTATGTGAACGCAAAAATACAGTGGACATGAGTGTATTGTTGAATTTTTCGTATATGGACGTGTTCGGTTCATGCTCGAGAAGAAACAAAAAAAAAAAAAATTTATTCGGTTCAATCATTAGGTGTGATGAAGTAGGAGAATTGCTAAACTTGCTCTGTTAAAGGATGATAAATAAATAAATGTAAAAAAAAGAGTAACCGGCACCTTTGGTAATAATTGTCTAAACAGGGTTCTAAGCCAGGCAAGGTAAGCTTGCATCGTCAATGATGACACCCATCGTATTACCCATCGTCACTAGCCTTTCCAGGGATAATTATTTTTTAAAAAATGAACGTATTTACAGGGGATGCTTTTATCGCTCTAAATACACTATTCAACGTATACTTATGCTTTTGTTTTAGTCGGTCTTCAATGAGTTTCCAAATGTCTCCCTTTGCTTGCTATATAAATATACAACGTGCACCCATGCATCGGAAAAAAAATCACCATGTAGAGGTTCCAAGTGGAAGTCATCAAATTTTATTCGTCAGTCAATGAAACAGGATGAGGATTATAACCCGTCAGCAGTATGGTGAAATTTACGCTTACATGCCTTTTTTTGTATCGCGAAAAAAAATTCTTTACACGTATCGTATAATCGAAGTTTACGAGGTTTTCCATTCTGTACAAAACGAATCTGACATCTCGATTTTTTTTTTAATTTCTTAATGGTTTTTGGTGGATGCAAACTGCGAAAAATAGTTCGTGGAAAAAATAAGTAATTGATGGTTTTTAAGTTTCTTGAATTCGAATCTACAGTAAAATAAAATTTTTAGAATTATATATGACGCTACAAAATGGTGTCTGAGTTTAGAATTGATTTTACATGTATTTTTTTTTCTAGTATTTCGATCGATTACTCAATCTGATCGTAGATTGGAATCCATCAACCTCAACCACTCTAGAATACTCATTTTAGTCCAAAACTAGTTTTCATCTGTACATCCGGCATATTGGATACGTCATGACGATTTTAAAAAAATCTGATTTTGTGATTTGGTTGCATTGATTCTCAAAGAATCACGAGTCATCGAATAACTACAGCCTTGGCCAAAAGTATTAGGCATCCAATAATTTTTCTATCCGGACGAAAAATCGAATTTCTCGGCAAAAAAAAAATCGTAAAAATTTGTTCAAAAAACGAAACTAAAGCTAACAGTTACCTCTTCAAACATCTAATTTCTAAAT